>CAUYTI010129681.1:0-11691 GCA_963575145.1 Galago senegalensis
CAATCATGGGATACAGTGTGGTGTTTTCATATACAATTTGAAATATTTTCATCAAACTGGTTAACATAGCCTTTATGCCATTTTCTTAGTTATTGTGTTAAGACATTTTAAAAAAAAAAGCATTAAAAATAATGACACTTAATAAAAATAGAAATAAAAAGTAGAACTATTTACATAATTTTTACTTTGTATTAGGTAGTACAAGTAATCTATAGATGTTTAAAATATACAAGAAGATGTGTGTGGGTCATGTGCAAGTACTACTCCATTTATGCTAGGATAAGTGACTTGAGCATCTGAAGATTTGCGGCTGGGTGGTTGGACTAGAATCACTTTTTTGTGAATACTGAGAAATGATGCATATCCTGTGTTTGTATGCATGTGTGTGTGTGTGTGTGTAAGTCCTATGAAAAATCAGACAAAAGAGGAGATTTAATTGAAAAGAGCAATATGGGTGATATAATTTTATTTAGAATGGTCCTAGGGTACACTTATCACTTTATAAAAGTAAGTTAGCCAGGGTATAAATTAAGTGAGAGAGTTAGCTGTAGGTTGATTTGGGGTAATAGTATTTCAAGAGAAAAAAAAAAGAAAAACAAATGCAAAGACCGGAGATAGGACCATGCTTGCTCTTTTTTAAAGACTAGAAAGTAGGCCATTGTCATAGCCACACACTGAAAGAGGAGAGAGTTGGGAGATGAAGTCAAAAGACAAAGGGCCGTGAAGGGCATGAGGACTTTGGATTTTAATGGTGAGATTAGAAAACATTTTTGGTTCTATACAAGGAAGAGGTGTAATCTCATTTAAATTTTAACAGGATTGTCTGATTGCTGGGTAGAAAATGGAATGGAAAAGCTAGAGAAAAAAAAAAAAAACTATTTCTTAGATAAAAAAGCAATGATTAAAGGCAGGAAGTCCCACATGATTGGGTGGACTCATCAGGAGCCAGTCTTCCTAGATCTGTTCCTTCTGTATTCTCAACCCATGGCATCTACCTCATGGTTCCAGGTGGGCATTGGTGCTTCATCTATTGTGTGCAGAATCTAGCCTTTCTTTACAGACTTTCTGGAATTTACACACATGCCACTTCAGCACCACACCATTGGCCAAAATTTAGTTCAATGTTGCCTAGTTGTGGGAGGCTGGGGAATATGTTCTTGAACCTGGCCATGTATTTGTCTAGTAAAAAAAGAAGTTCTTAAGAAGTTCTCATCCTGTTTGGGAAGCATTCTAAAACAGTACAAAGAAGTATAAATCGGGCTACTCTCTGTTAAATAACTGAAGCTCAAGCTCAGTATTTTGTGGACAGTCCACCCCCCTGTTTCAGAGTGGCCGGCCCGCTCTCATTCTCACCCATCTGCTTATGGTTTGCAGCCAGCTCGGCTCCCCCCACACATTGTTCCCTCAGATGTTGGTGCCTCATGCACTTCTTCAAGAAAACCTTCTCTCGCCACAGATTAGATTATTCCACTCAGTCAGGAATATCCATATTCTCCTTTATAGAAATTACACACTATTTGTAATTTTATGCATGTATAAGCATCTCATTAATATTCATCTCTCTTACTAGGCTCTAAAAGACGTGAGTGGATCCATGTCTTTTTTGTCCATTATTACAGTCTCAGTGTCACCACAGTGCCTGAGCTGGAGTCCTTGACTGGAAATGCCTGTTCAGCAAACGGACATCTGAGTGAGAAATTCGCATAGTATTGTGCAGATGCATCAAGACATAAAGATTAGATTAATATTAGGTCTTACTGCTGAAGTCCAGGAGGTTAGAAAGTTCCTAGGATCATTATAATAAGTATACTAAAGCTATTCATTTTTTTCATAATGCCTGTTGTTTGTGTGTGTATAATTACTGTCACAGTAACCCATTGCCTGTCTATAACTCTTTGAAAATTGGGGTAGCTTAGAAAGGTAAAAACTAAATGGCAAAACATAATATGTTATTTTTCAGGACTAAATATTATTTTTCACTGTTGGGAAATAATATGAAATGTCTTTTGAGGAAAAATACTCACTCTCACTTTCTATCTCATATGAATTTTATAATGCATACATTAATATTAGGTTTATATAGTAAACAGATAGAAATAAGTACTATAAATCACCAGTATGATATCTGCCTTTTCTTCCTTGGAAGACTTAAGAGTCTGGATTAAAAATGTGATAGAACAGAGGGGAATAATTTTACAGGAAGGTCAGAAATATAATAGCAAATTACTTGGACAAATTTGAGCATTATTTTTCATTAAAAATCAATGTTCATGCTCATCATTACATGCATAATTATAAACACATTTTATGGGTAAGAATAAACAAAATGCATTTGGAAGTTATCATTGATCTCCAAGAAGGACTGTTGCTACAATTTAATGAAGCAGAGAGCTTGTCTGGCATGGGAGACAATGTTTTTTTTTGTGAGTCCTGTCAACCATGCAGATAGTTGATAGCTTCTCCCAGCCAGAATGACACTTTTAGGTAGAGGTTTACTGTAGCATACAAGAAACAGTGACCTGTGATACAGCCAAATGGCTGCTAAAATGGTATGAAAAGAGATTTCAACTCCCTGCGGCACTACTAATGTACCTGAAATTTTTAAAGTGCATTTTCGTAGTTATGAAAGGATCCAGACAGAGAGAACTAAGGCCTGGTGGTGCCCTCACTTTATCCACCTCAGCTCCCCACACAGAGAGGCATCCCCTGACTGCTGGCATCGCTGGTAGTGGAAGCTCAAGGGATGTGCAAGATGACTTTATTCTCAATTTGATCTTGGCCCTCTCTGTTTGATCTTTGGCTCTCTGCTGAGATTTAAATTTAGCAGAATTCAGAAGAGAGCTTTTATTTTGATATGCATTTCTGTAGATACTGACCTAGAAAGAGACTGACTGATTATACAGAAGTTATCTGATTTGCATACTGATTCTCGCTCACTGAAAGTTTGAACAACGTTTGCCGGGTGAGTTCTAGGAGAATGGTTTCATAGATGACTATAAATACAGGTGATCTTATAGAGGTATATATTCCGGGAGAAAATAATGTAAGTCAAAAATAACATCAATCTTGTTTTCTTTAAGAAAAAAAGTCACAAAAATGTATTCTTTTTGCAGACCTGATAGTCAGCCCCTTGTAGATAAGGCATTTTCATTGAAGAGGGAGACTGTATCAATGAATAAACAGAATGGAATGATATATTTTCTAAAAGCCACTTATCTAATTTAAAAGAACAATGCATTGCAAATCACAGAAAACTAGATTCTATGTGATTGGGGCGGGGGGGAAGAACTGTGTGTACCAAAGACATGGTTTTATACTATTTTGCAATGTTTCTGAGTAGTTACTAACCTTATAGAAATAACTTAAACCCTGTAATCATCAGTACATATTTATTAGTGGGGTTAAAAATACCTATTTTACAGATGTTAGGAATAGAGCATAGGAACAAGGTAAGTAAGATATAACTGAATTTATATCTTAGATTATTATATATATTAGATATATTATTATATATCTTAATTTATATCTAATTATTAATAGTAAATGAGACTCTAGGTGATTTATTAAGGCTCTTTAAGTCTGATTAATAATTGTCCCCATTATTCATTGCTTCTTACTCACTTTTGATAATAATCCAGCTACCGTTGGAGCTAGGCAAAGCCATGTGACTAAGTCATGGCCAACTGGGTGTGAGAAGAAGTAATGTAGGTGTGTCTTGGATCTCAGCCCATACTCTCCCCTGCTCTTCTACCCTTAGAGTGGATCTGAAAGTGGACATGATGGTACAAAGAGAGCTTCACCCATACCCAAGAAATCAATCCTCTACGGATAATAGAACTACTAGGTAGAAGATCTATGAGCCCTTGCTGATCTTGTGAAACAAAACTGCCCTCCCAGCCTGCCCGTATCTCTGGGATTCATATGAAAGAGATACTTCTGTCTTATTCAAGCCATTTTAGTTTTGTGTCTCTTTACTGCAACGTTTTAGCCTATAGCCAGACAATGGTTGTTTTGAGCAAGGGACTAGACCCCAGATTTAACTGGATAATCCATTAAACTGAAGTAGTAATAGTACCTACTGATAAGGTTTTGTTGAAGACAGTTTGTATATCAAAACCACTTAAAACAATACTTGGCATAGAAGTATTCGTTATGTTTATTTTTTTTATTCTTCTAATTACATAACTTTTACTTGTGTATCTTACAAGCTTATAAAGTATTTTTATTCTTAATAAGAAATACTAAGAGAAAGAGGAGTTGAAAAGAACACCTTTATTCATGTCATGAAATTAAACAGTTTTCTGTTTTAACCACTTGACTTTTTTTTTTTTTGGCGCTTTTTGGCCGGGGCTGGGTTTGAACTCACCACCTCTGGCATATGGAGCTAGCGCCCTACTCCTTTGAGCCACAGATGCTGCCCCAGACCACTTAACATTTTTTAAAAAGTTACTGAGATGAGTGAGATTTGGAGGTTTTGATTTTAACTAATGCACAGATTTCTGGTTTGTTATAGTTATATATGTGTTTATGTGTACATATGTGTGTTTTGTATTCTAAATTTTCCTAGAGCACAAATTCATAATCATTGTTCTACCTTTGGGGAAAAAAATATGTTTTAGTTTCCAAGGCTGTTATTCAATCAGTGCTAATAGTTTTCTCTGTCACTTTAATATCATGTGATCATTCTTAATGATCACAGCTTCCTCCTCCTGCAGATTTTGTACAACTTTCTTAGCATAGCTTTTGAAATTATTTTTCAGTTTAGCCACAAATTAATTATAACTGTGAGCATTTATCCTGGTCTTATTTTTCTCGGTACATTACAAGCTCAATAGCCATTTTCCACGTCCCTAAGAATCTCTGTTCTTTACCTTATGTCACATCTTATTTTAAGCCTGTGTTCCTTAGAACAGTACTTCTGCCAGGTAGCCCATGAAAACTGCAATCTGTTGGCAAGAAAAATATGATATATTGTGGATTATGTTCTTTCCTTGGAGATAACAAAAGTGCATTAACTATTAAAGCCTTGGAGCAGTGCTGAAGAAACAAAATCTAATTTGCTTTAACCCAGGATTCCCAAACATGGCACTAGGAAACACTTTCTTTATTAGCCACCTCAGACAACTGGTTTCGTAAAACCCATTTTGAGAAACCTGCTCCCAAAAGATTGCAATTACTGGAATCACAACAAGTATTATACGTCCCTCATCAACACAGGTGTAATTACTTTTTCCTCTCTGCTGGTGGATCGTTCTGTGACTTTCTTATCCTTCCCACGCTTTGTCTTGTACTTAGATTTCTTGTGAACATTTGAATCCCTACTAAGTGTCATATGTTTTCTCCTTATCACCTTACATGGCCTAATTTAGAGGATAGAAGGGGTAATCAGTCATTATTTTCTGTATTCCATCCCCTTTTGTTGGAATAGAAATGTGTGGCTTTAAGAAATAAAATACACCAAGTTAATCAAATGAGTGCTATCTACTATCTTTTTTTTTTTTTTTTTTGTAGAGACAGAGTCTCACTTTATTGCCCTCAGTAGAGTGCCATGGCATCACACAGCTCACAGCAACCTCCTGCTCTTGGGCTTAGGAGAGTCTCTTGCCTCAGGCTCTGAAGTAGCTGGGACTACAGGCGCCTGCCACGATCCCTGGCTATTTTTTGTTGCAGTCTAGCCAGGGCTGGGTTTGAACCCACCACCCTCGGCATATGGAGCTGGCACCCTACGCACTGAGCCACTGTCTTTTAAATGATCTTTTGCTTGTCCACATAATTCCTCCACTGATCATAGCTTTTATGGAACTACCTTGGAATCTTCATCTGTACAGCTCAGTTTTAGAGAATAGCATCCCCTAATTAGTTTAAATATAACAAAAATGATTCTAGGAGGTTATTAACTGGCTTGATAGGGTTGAAAGCAGATTATAAATTGGGCTGTCAGGT
Organism: Galago senegalensis; assembly: GCA_963575145.1. Taxonomy (NCBI): domain Eukaryota; kingdom Metazoa; phylum Chordata; class Mammalia; order Primates; family Galagidae; genus Galago; species Galago senegalensis. Next base: position 5,944 of record CAUYTI010129681.1, read on the forward strand.
CACAGTCACATCACTGAAGTAAACCATCAAAGGGGGCTAAGACCTCTTCTGTCATGAAAAGCGTTAGCTCATGAACCTCTTCACAAAGCCGAGATCAGGACACAGCCACAGTCAGGAGGCTACTACTCTCAAGAAACCATAATGACCAGGGAACGATCTCTCCTACTGCTGGATTAAGAACTGTAGCAGACTCACCTTGATCAGCCATCTGTGGCTCTTATGCACCTACCATTGATAATGGGACCTGGGAGACTTGGCTAATGCTGCCCTACAAGAAATGAATATAGAGATAATAGATTTCTCTATGACCAGTTTTCAAACAGAAATAGAAGCTTAGGCTCTGCCTGACTTTCCTTTTCTCCGTCTTCTGTTTGGTAGAATTTATCTGTCATGTAAACCCTAGCACCTGGGAGTTTAGGCAATGTATCCCTTCTCCTCCTAGCATTTACTATAGAGAGGCATGCAAAGGGAGGGAAACCGGCGTGGAGCCACTCCAAAGTCTAGCCAACTAACTACAGATCTCGTTTTATTCATATGTAGTATTTTCGTTCTCATACCTAGTCCCCTTTCTATGGCCCTGTTACTTGATTTCTTGTCCCCTACTCTTTTTCACCCCGCAGTTTATGCAGCATGAGTAACAGTGAGACTTCTGCCTTCACCCAAGGGAATTGTATATGGCAAAGGAGGAAAGCAGCAGCATGTTCATGAAACATACCTGCATGTTAGCAAATGAGACTATATTTATTCATAAACCCCTTTCCTACTTATTCCTCTCCATGACTCTGTGCTGTCGATATTAACCCTGTTTAACTAAAGGCAGAATCGACAAACTCTGTGTGAGTATCGTAGCTCATGCAGCCTGTAAATTAGGGACCCCCATGTTCTTTTTATAACCACGTGTTATCAGAGATGCCTGCAATAGGATGCAAAGGGAACCCTGTTTCCACACATTTTGCCTGAACAACAGAAGTATAGAGTTTAAATTGTTTGCAAAAGCCCATATGATTGTTTGTGTCATGGGACCTGTGTTATGGGGAGGAGCACAGTTTCACTGAGGCGTAGACATCACTTCTTACCTTACTGCAAGGTGAAGGTACATCCCTGAGTCTCACCATCCAACGCAGCATCTGATCACTTTAGTCTCCGAGGCTTCATATTATTAGTTAATTTACATGCCCTGTCAAGTTATTCCAGAAAAATCACCCACTTGTGAGTTCAGCACAAAGGAAATTTATATGATCTTCTAGCAGACTATTCTTTCCTTTTTATTCACCTGTGTTGCCTTTACTTGTTAAATATCTATTCTATATGATAAAAATCAAATTAAATGAAAAGCCTTCCAGTATAATCTGTCATATTGTGAATCTGCTCTTGTATGTTTCTGAAGTGTGCTAGGCACCAATATAATGGACATAGAACTATGGAATAATTAACCACATTTAATTCCCTTTGAAATGCTATGCCAGGGTCAGTTGAAAGAAAAACAGAAGAAATATCTTTTGAAACCCCAAATCTATCAAATCTAATGGATTAGGTTACAGTCCCCTGAATTCCAAGATTTGTAAATCATTTAACTGGTCTAGTGAAATCTTTTCACTTTATGGTATTTTACTTATGGAATCTGTGCTAAAATGTAATAACTATATCAGAAATATCACCAAAAAAGGAACAAAAAGAAAAAGCTCTATGAACTAGCACATGCTTTGGGTATGATTTGAGTATTTGAAGACATTTATTTGATAATTAGATGTAAAATATGCCATGAAAACCATTTTGCTTTCTTTTAAGGTCTATAATCTATAGCTAAAACTGAATATATCACTGATATAGAAAAATGCATAATATATTGTCAAATACAGGGTAGCCATAAAGTTCATGTGCAATTTTAAGTTGTACACTATTTTAAATTGCACACAAAATTTATGGCCTCCTTGTAATATTATATGAAATAAGAGAATAATTAATATGATTTTTAACCATTCCCATAAAGTCAAATTAGAACGTTAAAAGATTTTAATAATTCTTAACCATTCCCATAAAGTCAAATTAAAATGTTAAAAGACTTTAATAATTTTAATTTTCATTTGATCTATTTTAAAGAGGACATAATGACATCATGGTACATTTAGCAGTCATTTAGGAATGAAAAAAAATCTTATTTTTAAGGGTAAAATTGAAAGTAAAATTCTGAGCTTTTTAGTATTTTTAAGACATATTTACTCCTCAAAGCTGCTAAACAAATCATCCTGCCTCACAATTCGTAACATGTAGTTGTATAGGCATACACCTAAAAAGATATATTTAATCCCTGCTACATGCCAAATACTTACTTCTAAGTGCTGAAATAACTAGATTGGCAAAGGAGATATATACTAAAAATAAGAAGTAAAACTAGTTAATTTTAGCTGCATTGGTGCTGTACAGAAGAAATACAAGGGTCATGAGAACCAGGCAGAAGGTGAAAGTCGTCGTGGAAGTCCTCCCTCGAAGCTCAGACTGAAGGATGGGCAGGAGTTAGGCACGAAAAGTGGGGAAGTGGGTGTGGAGTAGGAGAGGCTTTGAACTTGAATGGAGATCTTGCCAAGGCTGGGACGACAGAAGGCCAGCGACCGTTTGGCTCTGGTGAAAGAGACTGTCAGGTCAGAGGTGTCCAACGTTTTTCCTTTTCTGCCACATGTTGAAAGAATAAGCATTGTCTTGGGCCACGCATTAAATACGCAAACACTAAAAAAGGCTGATGAGCATAAAAATGGTTTGTGCATACTTTCCATAATATCCAACACCACAGATGGGCAGAAGAGTCCTCACAGAATCCATGTGTGGCCCACAGGCTGCAGCAGGTTAGACACCCCTAACAGAACACCTTGATGACATGTTGAAGATTTTAGAGACAAACAGTAGAGTACTATCCCTTAGTCCTCTACTGGGCACACATTTTTGCAGAGAATTATGATATCATTGGTAGAAAATGCTACTGAAATATTTAATGTTAATAATATTCCTTGGCAATGTAAGTATCTCGTACATTAAATAAGAATGAAAGAACAAATTATACTTCGTTATTCTTATTTCTCCTAGAATTTTTCTAGATACTCTAATCTTGTTTGATCTTATCACAGTGTGCTAGACTTTTCTGAATCTCTTAATTTGTCTACTAGTTAGGGATGAGCAATAATTATTTTGTGTTCATTATTGTTTGGTATGGGCAAGATAAGCCTTGGGCTCCAGAAAATGTATCTTGCCTATAAGGCAAGATGCCAAGAATTTTCTTCCTAGAGCCTACCAAGATCAGTACTACCCTGTTCTTTTTCACATTTCAGTAAACTCTGCATTACCATTAGAGTCAGAACGGCTTGTAATCTCTTCCACAAATTACAATCCCTGCTTAGGGATTCCTAGAGCTGTGGTTCTTTTTGACTTAGTACCCTAAATTCAGGAAATTTGTTTTTAATACCCACCTATGGCCAATTACTTTGTAGGACTTTCATAGATTTGCCCTTTGACTTTAGAAGCAAAACTGTTGGCAAAAACAAACAAAACAGAACAAAAAAACCCCATGACTCAGATAACCACCAAGTTCCCCTGATTAACCTGAGCCTCCTATCAGTCACCTCTAAATGAGACAGTGAATGTACTGACCGCTCAGCAACTCTATGCCTAGAGCAAATTTTCTGACATAGCAAACAAAATGCAAATCTTCAGAATACACCAAAAATTTCCATTTTTTCCCTGTTATTCTTTCAAAGAAACTAAAGCTTTTGCTGTCCACCTGGGCTCCGGATATTACCTTGAAAGTGTTCTGTAGCCCGAAGTTAGGTGACCCACAGCCTGTATGTAGCAAAATACCTAAACAAAAATGCTGAGGTTCTGGCTAACCTTTATTCTTTCTTGTAACTTGCATCTTTTTCAATATTGAAATCTTGGACCAGCAAAGGGATTTAGTTTAATTGTCAGATTAATCACTGGCCTTAACACATGTCCTCCTCTGTCAGAACTGTCAACATCTACACTATTCATTTCTTATGCCCAGGACTAGAAAAAGATTAATGTTCACAACAAAAATGGAAGTCATTTTTTAAAGCTACTGGTGCCGTTGCCCATAAAGTTAATGAAGGCCCTGTATTTAAGAAATGAATAACTCTGCAGGTACATTGTCAGAGTGAAGATAATTTTCATAAAATTAACTTCTGGCATGCTATGGGAATGTCATGTAATTCTGTAAAAATTAACAGATATGTTTTAATAATCTCAGATTATAGCTTTTATTCATTTACTCTTCATGCAAAAATAGCTGGTGTTTGCAAGTAGGTATATGTTTAATCTTTCATCACAATAAAGATTAATTTTCAAAATGTGTTCCATACCATGTGTGTTATAAATCAATTTTGTAAAATAAATAACTTTTATAAAATATTGGGTGTTCTTACATTTACAAGATATTGGTATACAGGAAATTGAATCACTAGATTGTAGGGGTTAAGTCAAATCATGGATTCCATAGACAGGCACCAAATAGTGAGTGATAATTTTCTCAGTATTACTCAAAGTATTTCTAATAACGATTTCCCCTTAACACTTCTCTAATTTAAACACTTGGAATTGACTACATACCTACATACAGGTAGACGCCCTCACATATATGCATTCACACGGGAGGGCGAGAGTGGCTGTGTTCAGGGTGGGGGAGGTAGACGTGCGGGGGCTGTGTTCTAGAATGGCATGAAGTTATTAAGTTGCATATCGAATTGTCGGGGTCAACTAGAATTTTTTCCATTGTTAGTTTTTAATTTCTGTAATTAAAAATCTGCTGAAAGCTGCCGGGAGAAGAAATGTGATGATGGGAAATGTTAACACTTCGTGTTGAAATGGGGCCTCACCCTGTGTGAGAACTGTTCTCTCTACTGTAAGGGACGGTAGCAGGGAAGAAGCTCTGCTACCTTCATGTGGAGAAAAAGGAAAAAGTTAAGATGTTAAAATGTATATTGAGCTGAGCACACTCTAGGGTATGCAAATGAACTAAAAGATTTTTTTTTCTCTGATCACTGGAGAATCTAATAATAGAAGACAACAAGGAAAAAAAAGCTGATATGAAGTGATCTCAAAGACTGAGTAGAGGCTTATGCAAAAAAAAAACATAATACAGTAATTGCAATGAATGAAAGTTTGACTTAACCAATAACTTAAAAATTTAAATAAATGGTTCAGTATGGAAACAAGCAATCCACCTATGCCAGTGTTCGGTAAAGATTAAATAAGTCTCCATCAGGGGTACTGGAGAACAGATTTCCTGTTAAAAAGGGTGGGAAAATCATTTTCAGTTCTAAAGTTCTTTGGCTCTAAAGATTTATCCGTAGATTTGACAGTATTTTGGTGAATTCACTTCTGTAAGTTACCCATTGGACCCAGAATATTTCAAAAATACTAAATACTACCTAACCCACTCCCCTGCAGCCTTAGTTCAGATTGCCTTGATGCTTAGCTTTGCACTGCCATCAGAGCTTCACACAAGTCACCAGGCCTCTAGGTTTTTCTCACCCAGTCCAAATCTGCTTAAAAATTGCCAGTGTCTCGGCTCGGCGCCTATAGCTCAACTGGCTAAGGCGCCAACCACGTACACCTAAGGTGGTGGGTTCGAATCCCCAGCCCGGACCCGCCAAACAACAATGACGGCTGCAATAAAAAAAAATAGCCAGGCTCAGCGCCTATAGCTCAACCAGCTAAGGCGCCAGCCACGTACACCTAAGGTGG
>CAUYTI010129683.1:0-16034 GCA_963575145.1 Galago senegalensis
CTACAACCTTCTGGTACTTCAAAGTTCTTGTCTATAAAATGGGAAAAAAAGCCAACAATTCCATACATCAATGGGGAAGACAGAAGAACAGAACCTTCTCTAAAGAAAACAGATGGCTAGCAAACATATGAAAAAATGCTCATCCTCCCTAATTATTAGAGAAATGCAAATTAAAACCACCTGAGATATCATCTAATCCCAGTGAGAATGGCCCATATCTCAAAATCTCAAAACTGTAGATGCTGGTGCGATGTGGAGAGAAAGGAACACTTTTACACTGCTGGTGGGACTTCAAACTAATACAACCTTTTTGGAAGGAAGTATGGAGAAACCTCAAAGAACTCAACCTAGACCTCCCATTTGATCCAGCAATCCCATTACTGGGCATCTATCCAGAAGGAAATAAAAACCTTTTATTATAAAGACACTTGTACTGGACTGTTTATCGCAGCCCAATTTACAATCACTAAAATGTGGAAACAGCCTAAATGCCCCTCAACCCAGGAATGGATTGGCAAGCTGTGGTATATGTATACCATGGAATACTATTCAGCCATTAAAAAAAATGAAGATTCTGCAGCATTTGTATTAACCTGGATGGAAGTGGAACACATTCTTCTTCTTTTTTTTTAATGGAGGGGGAAGGGTTTTTGGTTTTGTTTTGTTTTGTTTTTGTAGAGACAGTCTCACTTTTTCGCCCTTGGTAGAGTGCAGTGGAGTTGCTCCAGCAACCTCCAACTCCTGGGCTTAGGCGATTCTTCTGCCTCAGCCTCCCAAGTAGCTGGGACTACAGGCACCCACCACAATGCCCGGCTATTTTTTGTTGCAGTTTGGCCAGGGCTGGGTTTGAACCCACCACCCTCGGTATATGGGGCCGGCGCCCTACTCACTGAACCACCGGCGCCTCCCGGAACACATTATTCTTAGTGAAGCATCATAGGAATGGAGAAGCATGAGTCCTATGTATTCAACTTTTATACGAGGATAATTAATGATACGGGGGGGTGGGTGGAGGAAAGGGAGAGCAGACAGAGAGAGAAGGAGGGAGGGAATGGGGGAAAGGAAAAAAAAAGAAAAGATAATAGTGACTAATTCTCACATAAATTAGATTTAATTTTGACTAAAGTACATTATTTGAACAATTTTTTTTTTGAGACAGAGCCTCAAGCTATTCCCCTGGGTAGAGTGCTATGGCATCACAGCTCACAGCAACCTCCAACTCCTGGGCTCAAGCGAGTCTCCTGTCTCTGCCTCCCAAGTAGCTGAGACCACAAGCGGCTGCCACAACGCCCAGCTATTTTTTGGTTGCAGCCATCGTTTGGCAGGCCTGGGCTGGATTTGAACTCGCTACCTTAGGTGTATGTGGCTGGCACCTTAGGCGCCGAGCCTGAACAATAATTTTTTTTTTTTTTTGAGACAGAGCCTCAAGCTGTCCCCCTCGGTAGAGTGCTGTGGCATTACAGCTCACAGCAACCTCCAACTCCTGGGCTCAAGCGAGTCTCCTGCCTCTGCCTCCCAAGTAGCTTGGACCACAGGTGCCCGCTACAATGCCCGGCTATTTTTTGGTTGCAGCCGTCATTGTTGTTTGGCGGGTCCGGGCTGGGGATTCGAACCCGCCACCTTAGGTGTATGTGGCTGGCGCCTTAGCTGGTTGAGCTATAGGCGCCGAGCCCTGAACAATAATTTTTAATTCAACTTGTCAATATGTTGTTTAGGATATTGCATTCTCATTTATAATTGAAATATGTTTATAATTTCCCTTCATAATAATATATTTTTTCCAATCCTAATATCAGGTATATCAGATGAAGTAGAATGAATATGAAGTATTTCTTCTTTTTCTATTATCTATAAGATTTGGCATGATCTGTTTTTTTAAATTATCTTCTATTTTTATTTATAAATATTAGTTGTCTAGTTTTTGAGACTTTGGGGAAAAAATTAAAAAAATAAAACGGGAAAACAGTTACACTATGACAATGTTTTTCAACTTAAAAAAGAAAAAACATTTCTATGATCTAGTATCTATAACAGAATTCTAAGACAGTACCCAGGAAGCTATTTGAGATGACCAAAGTCACCCCATCTGATTTCCCAACCTCCTGCCTTTGACACAAACCTTCAGAGCCTCATCTAGAAACTCCAGAACCAGATACCCGCCAAGCCTACTCTATTAATAACATTACAATCCAGCAACACAGACTGATGAAAAGGAACAAGGCACTGCACAGGCTACTACTGGTCATAACCCTCCCTTTCACGTTGCCCGCCAGTCATGCCAGAAGAAATGGGACCATGCATTTACCATCCAAAACCACACCGCATGCAGCAGAACAGTGATTCTCAACCTTCCTAATGCCGCGACCCTTTAATACAGTTCCTGTGGGTCGCGAGCCACAGGTTGAGAACCGCTGCAGTAGCGTCTCTGACAGCCTAGATGAACTATATTCAAGCATAACCATGGCTATGGATAGTTCGAGCAGTTTGGCATATGGTTTGTAGGTGGTGGTGAGGTCAGACTTTTTACCTGTCTATCCAACACTGAGATTTAGCCATGAACACTGCTAAGATATGATGTGCTACCTCACCTCGCTCTTTCACTGGCCTAGGCTGGTTGCTAGGAACTAATATTCTCACCCTCAACCCCACCCCATGGCCTCACAAAAGAGTTTCAAAGTGATTCTACAGAAGAAGTCTACAAAGCAAAGGGTAACTACTCCCAATACTTAGAATTCAGAGATATGAAACCAAACCCTGCCCACACAGCTTACAGGAGAAAAACAAGCCTGCATGATGGGAGGTTGTGAGTCTCCTGAAACAAGCTGCTCAGAACAATTGGCTTGGCTCCCCAGGCACATCTGGATTAGACTCTGTCTTCCCTCCTTCCTATTGCCTCTATATCAGCCTGTGTTCCACCTGTATAGGATACCCATTCCCCTTCACCTTTCCCTCAGACACACTCAGAAGCTACCTCCCCAGGATAAACAGAAGATCCTGCACTGGGAATGACCACCCCTCTCACAAAAGAGACCTTGCCTGGGCAATTCCTGAGCAGGAGGCAGGCACAGACAGGGGCTTCATTACTTCAAAAAGCACCTGATGGCTCTCCAAGATAGCCCTATGATAGGTGTGTGGGTGTTCAATAAAAACAAAATTCACCCAACCTTATCCCTAGGCAGTATAAGATCCAGCCAGAGAATCAAGTCTTGAATTCATTTTTTTTTAAACTTGGAAACTATTCAAGACAATCAACAAGTTCTAATCCCAATGAGAGAGTACAGCATGTAATGGGGAAGCAGACAGTGCAGCACTGCAATTAAAAAGCACGGACTGGGTGGTGCCTATGGCTCAGTGAGTAGGGTACTGGCAGGTTCAAAACTGGGCCCAACCAAACTGCAACAAAAAAATAGCTGGGTGTTGTGGTGGGTGCCTGTAGTCCCAGCTACTTGGGAGGCTGAGGCAAGAGAATAGCCTAAGCCCAAGAGCTGGAGGTTACTGTGAGCTGTGACACCACAGCACTCTACCAAGGGCATGCTTAAAAAAAGAGAAAAAAAAGCACGGACTCTAGACTAGATGTACTCAACAACTCTGGGTGTATCAGTTATAAGAGATGTGACTCTGACCATGTTAGTTAACCTCTTTTAAGCCTCAGTTTCCTTACATGTAAACTGAGGATATGACGGGACCTATCTGGGAGGATTAAATGAGATATAAAGTGGTCAGCATAATGCTTGGCATTTAGTTGGCACTTTATAAGTGCTAGTCACTCTCATCATTAATCATCATCACTGGCTAGGCAGTGTCATTTGGGATTCTTAATCAAGGTAGTGGCCTAGTAAAGGGAACCTGCACCATTCCCCTCCTATATGCTTCCTCTCCTCAAGCACCAGGAACTGGGATAAGAAGTGAGACCTCAGGTTCCCTGTCCCTATTCCGCAGGCCACTTCAGAAAGCTACTGTCAATGCTGATGACAGACAAGACAAATTTAACCAGGCCATGGGTTCAGGAGATCCTTTAAAGGGGCAGACTGGAATTTGAGCCCCCTAAAACTAGTAAAACAGCCGCCTTTACTAGCTCCCACCCTTCCACTCCCTACAATCAGCCTGCTGGCTGGAATGCAGGGGCCCCTATGCCAGAAGGCCCTAGTTAGGCAAAAGGCTGAGAGGCACAGGTGATTCTCAGAGGAGATCCCTGGGCTCCAGAAAGCATTTCCCCTCTAGGTGCAACAAAGCTGGGGCTTGTTGCTGGTCAAGGAGCTTTTGCTTGCTTGGGCTGTGGCCCAGACTGTGAGGCAGCTGAGGCAGGGCAGGGGATGCAGAGCTAGGAGGGATAGTGGCCAGCTCTTCTGGCACCAGCTTCCTCCTTCCTTGGGTTTCTCACTTTGTTTGGCATGACAACCCAAAGGAGGCTGAGGAAAGCACTTTTCACTACCCAACAAATAAAGCCACCAGAAGAGAGAGAAAGATGAAAGGTTGGGGGTTTTTTATTTGGTTTGGGGGTATTTAGTTGGTTTCAAAAAATAATAAAAGGAAGTTGTTTCTGCAATCCAATTAATTTCAAACCCAGGACTTATATCATTAATAGCCTACAGTGCTCCCACAGCACCTAATACCTATTATCTTTTTTCTGAAATATAAAGTCCCAGTACAGCCAGAGTTGGCCCCTAGAATCCTAGAGGGGAGTTTTCTATCTCTAGGCAGAAGTGTGATGGTGGTGGTTAGGGATGGAGGATAAGCATGGCTTTAGTCAGCCCTACTGCAAAACTGTACGGCCTCAAGCTCCCTATGTCCACATACACCCATGTAGTATTGCTCCTTGTAGGTATGCATGGCTTTCCAAATGGGGCTTGACATCCAGGGCTGCCAGAGCCTACTTATTCCCAAGAATCATGTCCTCCTGGCCTTCAGCCTGGGCAGGGACTCCTGTAAGGTGAGGAGATTTCCCTCATTATTTCTAGGGAATGAAGCTCTCATCCACAGGTCATTTTGCCTCTGGTGGCTCCTTTCCCCTGGGTTTCAGAGTGCTGACTCTGTACCTTCCCTGGGTAACTACCACCTTAGAGAGGATGAAGGGAAGGAAGCATTCTCACTGGGTGTTAGAAGTAGGCCAGGTTTTCACATTAGAGTTTAAGCAGCTGCTGAGCCTAGAGATCCTTCCCTAAGCAGCTACCTGCCCATCCCTTATAAGTCCTCAAGTTTAACTCAACCCACTCCCACCACATACACAACTGTTTTGGAATAGATTTTTTTTTCTGGTGGCATATTTTTGTCATACATTTTTTGAAATCCCAAACTACAAAATTATGTTGTTTTCTTTTCTTTTTTTCTTTTTTTTTTTGAGACAGAGTCTCATTATGTCACCCTCGGTAGAGTGTCATGGCATCACAGCTCATAGCAACCTCAAACTCTTGGGCTTAAGCGATTCTCTTGCCTCAGCCTCCTAGTAGCTGGGACAACAGGCGCCTGCCACAAAGCCCAGTTATTTTTTGTTGCAGTTGTCATTGTTATTTAGGAAGCCTAGGCCGGGTACGAACACACCAGCCTCAGTGCATGTGGCCAGTGCTGTAACCACTGTACTGTAACCACTATGCTACAAGCACTAAGCCAATTATGTTGTTTTCTTTGGAAAAATAGTGGACACCAAAGAAAGGAAGCTTAATTAGAAGTTCCCTTTTTTTCCCCACTAAGTCACTTGGTATACAAATCTTTCAGAAGAATGATAAGAAATTATGCAAATTTTCAAATACACTTGGCAGTCATATGGGTTCCTGATTTAATGGCTGTGTGATCCACTTCACTTAGGGTTTTCATCTCTACACAGTAGTTGTACCAGGTGCTGAAGACTTCTAGCTGCTGACTCAGGGTACCCTCAAATCTAAAGTTTCTAGAGAAAAGCAACTTCCCATACCCCTTCTCCCTCAATATTCTGATATCCCACTGCAGAGATGCCAAAGAGGTAAGACCCTCATGATAACTACCTCAGAATCCGCAGGTCAGCCACCATCAGAAGGAGCCTAGGCTCTGCCAGCTTCATGGAGCTTGCCCTCTTCCATACACAAGTTCTGCCATCTCCCATACAACCACAAGTGCCCACTATGACTTGCTTGAGAAGCACACAACTTCTACCAGAAAACAACACAAAAATTTACAGGGAAGGGGAGCCACAATGAGAAGAGTGAGCAGGAGAAGAATACCAGAGAATATGGCTCTGCACCTCTGGCTCAAGTGGCTAAGGCGCCAGCCACGTACACCTAAGGTGGCGGGTTTGAATCCAGCCCAGCCCGCCAAACAACAATGACAGCTGCAACCAAAAAATGGCCAGGCATTGTGGTAGGTGCCTGTGGTCCCAGCTACATGTGAGGCTGAAGCAAGAGACTCGCTTGAGCCCAGGAGTTAGAGGTTGCTGTAAGCTGTGATGCCATGGCACTCTACCCACGGGGACAGCTTAAGGCTCTATCTCAAAAAAAAAAAAGAATACCAAAGAATAGAATATAAAACCTCAAGAAACACAGTAATTACCAAAAACTCAGCAAGTAGGTGTCTAACTACTTCTCCATGCTCCAGAAAAATAGAAATGATGGAATCCACACAAGCAGGCACACACTCACTTATTTTAAGGTGTCTTCTGAAGGTGACTCTGATCCAGAAGAAATGGTGTCATCAATACAAAGAGATGAAGGTGAAAAAGGAAGACCACATGTGGTTCATCTCAGGACAGGCTGCTATAGCTTGGTGAGAGAACACCAGAGACTAAGGGACTGCCTGCCACTCTGACACACTTACAGCAGCACAGCCTCAGAAACAGGTGACAGATATACATATAGAGCTGTGAGGAAAAGGGTATAGGACCCTGTGTTTGCAAATGAAGTAATAGCATTGGCTATCTATTGCTCAGTTAATTTTCTTTTTTTTTAATTTTTTTTTTTTTTTTTTGAGACAGAGTCTCACTTTGTCACCCCAGTAAAGTGCTGTGGCCTCATAGCTCTTAGTAACCTCAGACTCCTAGGCTCAAGCGATTCTCTTACCTCAGGCTCCCGATGCCTGGCTATTTTTAGAGAGGAGGGTCTCATTCTAGCTCACACTGGTCTTGAACTCATGAGCTCAGGTGATACCCACCCCACCTCCCCCCTCTGCTTCCCTGAATGCTGGGATTACAGGCGTGAACCACCACGCCTGGCCTCTTTTTTTATTTTTTTGAGACAGAGTCTCACTCTGTTACCCTGGGTAGAACGCCATGGGGTCACCATAGCTCACAGCAGATTCAGCCTCCCACATAGCTGGGACTACAAGTACTCACTATGACACTTGTTAGTTTTTGTTTTGTTTTGTTTTTTGAGACAGAGTCTCATTATGTCACCCTCAGTAGAGTGCCGTAGCATCACAGCTCACAGCAACCTCAAACTCTTGTACTTAAGCAATTCTCTTGCCTCAGCCTCCCAAGTAGCTAAGATTACAGGTGCCCACCATAATGCCCAGCTATTTTATTTTGGTTGTAGTTGTCATTGTTTGGCAGGCCCGGGCTGGGTTCAAACCCTCCAGCTCTGGTGTATGTGGCTGGTGCCCTAGCCGCTGAGCTACAGGCACTGAGCCAAATTTATCTCTTTTTAGTAGAGACAGGTTTTGCTCTTGCTCAGGGTAGTCTTAAACGCCCATTTAAGCAATCCTTCTGTCTCAGCCTCACCATCTCTGACACTCCCAACTCCCACTATCACATCCATACCCACAAACTCTGTCTCTCCTTGGCTTTTACTGAGCTGTTCAAACAATGAAAGAGAAGGTTAGGAGAGAAAATGACATCACCTTGGCCCTGCTCAGTTAATTTTCATGAAATGCTAACTACTTCCTCTGATCATCTCTTCTGCTTTTCTTTAGGGAAGTAGAAAACGTACTTCCTTCCCCTCTTTGTGGGAAGGAGAAGGAAAAAACAAGGAAAAGAAGAAAAGAGAAATGAGCTGCCTCCTACAGGTGGTGAGCTCATAAATCCCAGGTTCACCCTATCACCAGGGAGGTCCCTATCCATGGAAGAAAGTGATTAGGCCTCCACTAGGGAAGAAGTCTACCAACCATGAGAAGATATCCTGTGTATTTAAAGTTCCAGGTACCTCAGAGACATTGAACTAAGTACAGACTTGTAGTAAAAAGCAAAGGATAGCTTGGGTAGGAAAAAGCAAAAATTCTGGCCTTTGGTTAAGTCACCAGAAGCACTGATTCAAAATGACAAATTTTATACTCTGCTCATGGGTACAAACTCTCCACGACAAAACAATACCTTTTCTCAGCTTTTTCTTGAGAACACTAAGCACCAGATAATCTGATTAACTAGACAGAACTTACACAAGTCATTTCTTTGAGCCATCATCCTGGATCAGAGTTTTCTGGGAAATAGACTGTATCTTGGACATGAGCCCTAGGGTGACAGCAGCAGCAGCAAGAAAAGGAGTCAGAACTGTAAAGTCGAGTACATTGACAGGATCAGGCTGCCCCTTCATGGACAGATGTTAATATGCATCCAACCAGGCCCAGTTCAATATCCCCATCACTACCAGCACCCTTCCCTGGCCCATTCCTGTATATGCTTGGAAACAATAGATCTGTCAGACCATTGCACTGCATCTGTACTCCACCCTTTTGTCCTTTTAATGTAAAAGTTAAAATAGTCAAATACCAGGTCTTCCAAGAAGGCAGGTTTTCTGATCAACATAGCTCCTGTCATTCGACATTCCTCAATCTTTGTTTTAGAAGTGAGCTTTCAACTCCCAGCAGAGCTTTTCCCACCTCCTTTGTATTGTCAAGGAAGGAGGCCTCCAAGCACCCTCCCACTGGCTCATCCTCCCACTGGCTCATCTCTCTCGCTCTTCTCCCTTGCTCCAAAATCTGCCTTTTGAATCCCTGGGTGTTCTGTGAACTTACCAAGAGCAACTACTACTTCTTCCTCCACCCTAAATACAATTATACTCTTAAAAGGGAAAAAGCAGCCCAGAGAATCCCCAAAGATGCCTGCTGTACTTCTCTCCTTGTAATGAAGCTTAATAATGAAATGTCTTGTACTCTAGTTAGTTAGAAATGCTTATTTTCTTCCATTGAACACCCCCTATAGAAATATCTAATTTGAAAAAAAAAAAAAAGAAATATCTAATTTGTTTACATGCTTTCATCTCTCTCCACCAAGTTTGCATTTAAAGGTTATGATGTGTTGGTGCCTTCACTGCCGAGCCCTGGCAGGACAGCCGAAGGGGAATAATACAGCTATCATCTTGGTGCCTCAGCCTCACCATTTCTGACACCCTCAACCCCCACTATCACATCCATACCCCAAACTCTGTCTCTCCCTGGCTTTTAATGAGCTGTCCAAACAATGGAAGAGAAGGGAAGAGAGAAACAGCATTTTGAAAAATTAAGCAAAAATAACAGTAACATGAATAAAGAGAGGTGGGTATTGCTGGGAGTGTCTATTTCTCCATGAAAGAAATGTTCTCTGAAACAGAGTGACCCAAAGCAGGAGCTGCTTCTTACTGGTGGGCCCTTTGGGGACTTAGGCCCCTCAAAGGCCTCGAAGCCCCAGCTTCCTTCCCCTCATCTCTTCATGTCCTAGGTCTGGCATATAACTGGCATCAATTCCTGAGACAGTCTGAAGGTACCAACAGCAGCACAGAGGTGCTCCTATGCTTGGTGAACTTGGCGGGATGCCTCCCTAGGGCCACTTCATCTCAGTGGCCAGCCCACACATCTGCCTTGTGATCCATATGGAGAGTGAGGACATAGCACTTTTCTAAAAACCTGGCTCCTCAGATGAAGGCCCCAGGACCACAAGAGATGTCAACTATGGCCAGGCCATAGTTGGGGGATAAAGACCTTCATCTACTCAATCCCTGACTCCAAGGTACTTGGAGGTTTCACTTTCCCTAGAAGTAGAGTGAGCTACACCCAGGCTGAGGCTCCCCAGAGTCTCCTTCTCTAGCTGTGCATATACATGTTCTCTCCCAGTAAGACCTGGGGTTCAGACAGGGTACTGACTTGGTCCCCCAGCTCTTGGCACGAAGCTACACTACAGCAAGGCAAATGGTAAAGACAGAAGACATCCTGCTCAGAGTCCCCAGTGGTTCTACCTGTAACTATGCCAGGTTCTCCTCACTGGGGAAAATGCCTCCCATTCAACCCCTACTTTCTAGGGACTCTCCCCTCAACTGCCAGAGATGAGCACCTGTGACTTCCCAAAGCTCCCCCAGATGCTTCACCTCTTTTCTGTCTGGTGCTATTCTCTCCTAACTCCTCCATAGCAGGGTAGTCTCTGAAGCTGACTTCTGCTCTCCCAACACCCCTCCTGCCTGCCCCTGCCTCTCAAAACCCCTGCAAACAAGGCCCTGCCCTGGCTCCCTGAGGCTCACAATCTGTGCTCCTGCCAGACTCAGCCACAAGGGGGATTTAACTCATTTCAAGCTGGCAGCCCTACAGGGTAGAACTAACCGCCTCCCCCTCAAGGGGTGGTAGGGTGCCAAGCAAGCGTGTGCTTGAGCATCCCAAGGTGCTCTTGTTCTCTGGGCACTCCATGGTGATCTGTAACAGACGCATAGATGGGGGAATCTTTTGCCAGCCAGAGTTGGCATCTCACCCTACCTCTCAAATCTGCCACTAGCCCCTAGGGCCGAAGACCCTCCAAGAAGAAAAGGCCCTGCAAAACAAAGACGTGAGGCCCCCCAGCCTGGCCTCTCAGACCAACACAGGTCCACATTAAAATCAACACTCCGTGAACACACAAAACTGACAGGGAAGAGGGGGAGCATACATCAGATACAAAGATCGGGCTCTCGGGAGACGCGGCCTGTTGGTCTCCCATGTTAGCTCCAAGTGACTAAGCGCAGGGTGGGAAATAATGCCACTGCAATAGCGAAAACTCCCGCCTGGGCCCTGAGTTCGGCAGCCTTTTCACAGGAAAGATGCCTCTGCCTAGAAAAAAATGCAAGCATTGTGTAGGGACCATTAACGCATGAGCCTCTGCACATTCCTTCGAGAAACAGGAGCACACCAGTCCCTGGGCCCCCAGCTCTGTCCCCCAGCGATTGTACAGGCCTGGAACACACTGCACATGCCACCTGGTCCTTCCCCCCAGGCCCCCAGCTCTGTGAGCGGTGGGAAGGGGCCCGCCAAACACCCTGGCTTCATTGTGCCCCAGAAAGAGGGGACTAATTACTCGCCTACACTCTGGAGCGCCCAGGGAGAAAACAGAGGCCAGTGGGGTGGAGAGGGTGGGAAATTGGGGAGGGGGTTGGAAGAAGGGAGAGAGAAAGCCACAGGATACATTTCAAAGTTTCTCTAGCAATTTGGGGGTGGAGAAAGAAAGCCTGGTCCTGATGTGAAATCATACAGAGGTCAGGGCTGGGTCTCCCACCCTTGTGAGAAAGTGGTGAATCAGGGACGGTTTATCAAACGATCATTTTTTTCTTTTGAAACTGGGAGGCAACAGCTTGGACAATTCTGCAGATGTGCTTGATGAGTTAGGGACAAAAATGGCCCTTCTCTGCCCCCCTCCTCCCCTCCCTCTATAAGGGCTCCCATCGGGGGTTGCTTCTCCCTCCACTGCTTCCTGGGCACTCCCCTCCCTTCTTCAGTGGTCAGCTGAGACCCCCACCCACTGCTTGCTTTTGTATTCTTGGCCTTTGGACATACTGACAGGAGCCTTTATGAGACCCCAATCAAGACCCCCATGTCACAGGTACCTAGTAGAGACACCAGACCTTTTCAAACAAGGGACAACAAGGAAAATCAGCTGGCCCATTGTCTCTCCTCTGTGCTAAGTGAGATGAAAGGCCCTGCAGCCCCCTCCCCACAACCCGCCTGCCAATCACCTCTAGTTATTAAGGTCACAATGTGTAAATTCTTTTGACCTGCACCTAATCAAAGATTCACCGGCCCTTTCAAATCCGAATGGGGAGGAGGGGAGAGATTCCCTCCCATAAACCCAGCAAACTCTCCCTCAATAAAATTTCTCTCTCTGATTCCTTCTTTGCTTCCCATCTCCACCCCCTCACTTCTCCTCACTCCGCCCTCCTCACCACTAGCTTCCAGCACAAATGACAAGCCTGTGGAATTACTACCCTCAAAATCCAAGGAAGACTTCAAAGTTTTTGTTTAATTCTCTTTAAAGAAAAAAGTTTTCAGACAGGCATAGTTGCCCCAAGCAAGCCCAGAACTTGGGCAGCCCCTATGGCCCTGATGTCAAATCTCTCCAAAGGGCAATGTAGTCATTGGTTTTTTATCATTCCAAATCAGGCTCTCTTGCTTTGCCCTGGATACCAGTAAACATGGAAGAAATAATTGGGACTCATGATATACCCTCACTTTGTCACTTAGCATCTCTAGGTCAATTACTGAACCTCCAAATTCCATCTGAAAGCTACCAAGCCCAAAGTAGGTATCCCTCAAGGAAAATAAGTAACCCTAGGGTAGAACAACAGAAAACAGAGCAAGAGCCAGAGGAAAAATGCAAATTTAATATAGTTTGAAAACAAAATGCATGGGTCCAAGCGTCAATATCAACTGTATATGCATTTTTACCTATTAATGGTACCTATCAATTAGAATAGGGAGGTGGCAAAGCAAGCAAGGCAATGACTAATTAATGTAAGTTGCCCAAAAAATACTCATTTGCCCACTATCTACTCCTGCTGGATGACCTACTCTTCTCTTGGCTCCTAGTTTTCCTCCTGTCTCCTATTTTCCTCTTGCCTCCTATTGTACCTTCTGCCTCTGTTTTTCCTTGTCCTGTTGTCTTTATTTCTCTGAGTTTTCCTTTGATGCCAATCTCTCACATTATTTCAACTGTTGTCTCCATGAAGGTGCCTTCCACATCTCAACCTCAAGTCTGAGCTCCAGGCCACCATTCCTGGCTGTCTCTGGCCACTGCCACCTGACTGTGCCATAAAATAGAACTCAGTTTTCTCAAACCCAGGGCTCCCTCTGTTTTATCAGGTACAGTTGGAAAACAATCTGCATATTCAAAACAACCATTTATTCTAGTATATATGCAATGAGAGTGCTCCTGACTGTTGGGATTATTATTTTTATTTTTTTTTTGAGACAGAGCCTCAAGCTATCCCCCTGGGTAGAGTGCCATGGCATTACAGCTCACAGCAACCTCCAACTCCTGGGCTCCAGCGAGTCTCCTGCCTCAGCCTCCCAAGTAGCTGGGACTACAGGCGCCCGCCACAACACCCAGCCATTTCTTGGTTGCAGCCATCATTGTTGTTTGGCAGCCCGGGCTGGGGATTCGAACCTGCCACCTCAGGTGTATGTGGCTGGCGCCTTAGCCGCTTGAGCCACAGGCGCCAAGCCGGTATTCATGGTTTTATTCTGATACTCACAAACTACTGCAATTTTTAAACTCTAATGTTTCTTCTATTCTTGAACCAAACTTTATTAGCCTGCAAAAAAGTCTGGCTGCAGACTTCTAACAAGTAGAAGAATCCTTAAAATAGCCTATACTTTTTCACTATTTTTTTTTTTTTTTTTGCAGTTTTTGGCCAGGACTGGGTTTGAACCCACCACCTCTGGCATATGGAGCCGGCACCCTACTCCTTTGAGTCACAGGTGCTGCCCTTTTCACTATTTTTAAAAAAAATTCTCAACCACACCTCATGCTGGGTACTAACTAGTAAGAGTCAAACAGGCAGCAAAGGAGAATACTTCAAATGTATTAACACATGTATCCCTCCTCCTTTGCTAAATGTTACAAATCACTCTCATATACAGTTGACTCTTCTCTTGGGTCATTTACTATAGGATCCCACCCTAACCATGCACTTGGTCTCCTCATTCAGGCTTGGCCAGGACAGCTGGTGCTGCAATTGCAATAGGGCAAAAGATAGCAAGAGAAACATCCTGTATCAGTGGATTCCTCAGGAGAAAGAGTGCATCACATCATCTGAGTTGGACCCTCACCTGAAGGCCAGGATGAAGTAAGTCTGGGGTAAGGAGCATGTGCTAAGCAATGGCTGATTAAACCTGCACAGCCTCTATTGAGAGTCTATACTCCTGAGAGTCCAGAGTTCTGACCAGGCACCACAGAACTGACCCTGGGTAAGATTCAAGCTAATTTCTTTTTCAAAATTCTTCAATCAGGTCAGATACAATGGCTCACACCTATAATCCCAACACTTTGGGAGGCTAAAGTAGAAGGATTGCTTGAGGAGTTCAAGACCAGCCTGGGAAACAGAGCAAGACTTTGTCTCTATTAAAAAAAAAAAAAATTAGCCAAGCAAGGTAATGCATACCTACAGCTATTCAGGAGGCTAAGCTAGGAGGATCCCTTAAATCTAGAAGTTTGAGGCTGCACTGAGCTATGATGATGTCACTACACACTAGCTAGCAACAGAGCAAGACCTATCTCAAAAAAAAATATTCAATCAATGAAGAAGGAAGGGGGGGCATTCATGGTAACTATAGGCAGGAAGTGGTACATTTCACTTTATCCTGCACAACTCAGCTTTTCCTTCATCCAATGCACATCATTTGTGCAATGAAGCTTCACACAAAGGAGATGAAGAAGCCCTCATTGCAAAGGGGTTTCTACTACTGAGGCATATTTATACTTAAAAAGCTCTCCTTCCACATACTGCCTTCTGGCTTCTATTTGTATCTTCCTGTCTAGCTAAGCAACTAAAAGAAGCCAGTTTGAAGTTTCTCACTTAATTACTTGCTATGCCAGGATAATGAAAACTGTGGCCACCCCCTGTCTATCCTCATGGCCAATATCACCAAAGTATCTAGAGGCAACATAGACATATAAGTGCTTCTAGCCTAGATGAAACAAGTCACACCTGTCTAGATGGGGCAGATGAAACACGGGAAATCAAGAGAGAAAAAAGGCCCAGGGGCCTTACACTCTGCTTCATCAAGCCTACCCACTGGTCTCAAGAGGATCTGAGCAAGTATAAAATGAAGAGCCTTGACTTTAATGCCTCCTCAAAGCAGGCAAGCTCCTGACTTCAAGATTTATGTTCTTCAGCGCACAGTCCCCAGGACCAGTGTGTTCACATTTTCTAAAGCACGCTGACTTTAGATGGGGCTGCTGTTTTTCACCCTCCTGTGAAAATCAAAATAATACACCATGACCCCATGGCCATTGTTCCAAAAGCTGGTTTATGGCTTTGCTGCAAGAAGGAGCAAAAGAGGAGACAGCAGGCCCAGAGACAAATCTGAACATGAGTATGTAGAGAAGATGAGGGGACAGTGTCACAGTAAAACATGCTTAAAATTATTTTAATGTCTTAAAAGTTTTTCTCTCATTACTTGAAATTCTCTTCTGCAAGATTCTGGATGTTACCACATCTCAAATGGCACCCCACCTGTCCCCCCCATGCTTTCTTATGCCCATTTATGTTTTCATTTTGCATCATGAACTATGCATTGCAAACTATAAAAAAGGAAAGCTTCTACAGAAAGCAATTTCCTGGGCCAGCAGCTCCTGGACTAATATTCCCTGTGCAGTTACCACAGCTTCTGCATGCATGTACTTACTTCCCTCCTCCTTCCAATCTCCCACCTATGTCAGCACCTCAGACAGGCCTGACCCAAGCCTCTCTGACAGGGTACCACAGACTATGTCACACATTGCACTCTATGAAAATGTGCTGGCCAGAGTACAAGCTTGGAAAAGAGGCAAGGTACTTGGGTAGTAATCAGTCTTATAGGATGCCCCAGAGACATAAGGGTTTTGTCTGCAACACACAGGTACATAACTCATACCATAGAAAAAAAAAAATCGCTGCTCCCAAAAGCTCAGTACCTGAAACTTCTAAACCATCCTTTTCAAGAAACTGCTTAGTTAGAGAAGCACAATGATTAGAAGATGTCCAATCCACAGTCTTTTATTGATGGTCTTAAGGAAAAGACAAATACATTCTTTTTTTTTTTTTTTTTTTTTTTTTGAGACAGAGCCTCAAGCTGTCCCCCTGGGTAGAGTGCCGTGGCATTACAGCTCACAGCAACCTCCAACTCCTGGGCTCAAGCGAGTCTCTTGCCTCCGCCTCCCAAGTAGC
>CAUYTI010129685.1:0-10591 GCA_963575145.1 Galago senegalensis
TGAGTTTATTTAAGCTCCTTCTCGTCATTTCCTGTCTTTCGCCTCTTCAATTCTCAGTAGCCCCTTTTGTGGAATAGAGATATTAGTCCTTCTCTCACAGGGTTGCTCTAAAAATTAACCGAGAGAGTAAGAAAAAAAAAACAACATTGTAAACTCTAAGAGTCAAACAAAAAACATAAGGATTTAAACATCTGGAAGTCTGCCATGTGAGTGAAGAATTAGATTTATTCTTTGTGTCTCCAGAGAACAGAGTTAAATCAATGGATAGAAATTACCACAATAGGGCTGCGCCAGTGGGTCAGTGAGTAGGCGCCGGCCCCATATACGAAGGGTGGCGGGTTCGAACCCCGCCTCGGCCAAACTGCAACAAAAAAATAGCCAGGCATTGTGGCAGGCTCCTGTAGTCCCAGCTACTCGGGAGGCTGAGGCAAGAGAATCACCTAAGGCCAGGAGTTGGAGATTGCTGTGAGCTGTGATGCCACAGCACTCTACCGAGGGTGATAAAGTGAGACTCTGTCTCTAAAAAAAAAAAACACACAACAAAAGGAAGAACTTTCGTAATAGTACACGTCAGTGGCGTGGCTGCCTTCCGAGATGGGGGCGTCCAACATTGGAAACACTCAGTATAAGTATGCTGTGGAAGGGGTTCATATTTTGAGTGAGAAAGTGGATCGAATAACTTCTAAGGTTTCTTTTTAACTCTGGAGTTCAGCGGTCTGATGGTCAAGACAAGCTGAGAAGTGGGGAGAGGTCACCTGGGACAGAGAGTGTAGCAGGAGCAGCAGTGAATGTGACATGTATAAGTAACCATGAAGAAATGCCACAAGGAAGTGGTCTGTGCTGCTGTGAATATTAGATGAGCGCCCGTGTGCCAGACACATAGGATTTATTTCATGTAAGCTTTGCAGATGATTTCCAGCCTTACACTCTGATGGAGGGGAGATTGTTGGCCCCTTGACGTGGTTGGAGGATTGCTGTGTGGGAGGCTGCAGAGTAAGCTGTGTCTGGCTGGGGGCTGAGGAGGATTAAGTATACCTGGGGCGTTCAGGTGTGGCGGCTCGCACCTGTAATCCTAGCACTCTGGGAAGCTGAGGCAGGTGAATTGCTTGAGCTCAGGAGTTGAAGACCAGCTTGAGCAAGAGCAAGACCTCATCTCTATTAAAAAAGGAGGAAGGGGCTTGGTGCCTGTGACTCAAGCATCTAGGGCACCAGCCACATATACCACAGCTGGCAGGTTTAAATAAAGGGCCTGGCCTGCCAAACAACGACAACTACAACCAAAAAATTGCTGGGTGTTGTGGCAGGCACCTGTAGTCCCAGCTACTTGGGAGGCTGAGGAAAGAGAATCTCTTAACCCCAAAAGTTGAAGGTTGCTGTGAGCTGTGACGTGACAGCACTCTACCCAGGGCAACAGCTTGAGGCTCTGTCTCAAAAAAAAAAAGGAGAAAGGAAGGAAGGAAGTTAGCAGAACACTGGGGTGTGGGGTGGGGCACCTATAGTCCTAGCTACTCAGGAGACTGAGGCAAGAGGCACTCTTGACCCCAGGAGTTTGAGGTTACTGTGAGCAATGACACCATGGCACTGTACCCAGGGCAACAGAGTGAGACTCTGTCTCAAAAAAAAAAAAAAAAAAGAAAGAAAAAGAAAAGAAGAAGAGTACTTTGGGCTACACTGAAAACACATTGGTCAAAAGACAGAATTTGAATCTAACTTTGCCTTCTTATAGCTTGTGACTCTAGTAATTTAGTTAACTTCTAAGACCCTCTGTTAATTCATATTTAAAATGGAGATTCAGATTCATCCTGTTTCAGGCCGATGTACCAATTAAGAAAAATAATGTAGAGGGAATCCTGGAAAGAACACTGGATTCCAAAAGGCTTTGGAATCAGACAGACCCAGGTTTGAATCCCAATCTGCAATGAACTTGGTTGCAAGATCTTAGGGAAGTTATTATTATTTTTAAGACAGAGTCTTACTATGTCACCCTCGGTAGAGTGCCATGGCATCACAGCCCACAGCAACCTCCAACTCCTGGGGCTTAAGCAATTCTCTTGCCTCAGGCTCCCAGGTAGCTGGAACTAAAGGCACCCGCCACAACACCTGGCTATTTTTTGTCTTCATTGTTGTTTAGCAGGCCGGGCTGGGTTCAAACCCGCCACCTTCGGTGTATATGGCTGGCGCTATAACCACTGTGCTATGGATGGCGAGCCCTTAGGGAAGTTATTTAACTTTTCCTCATGTATAAATAGAGGAAATAGTATTTTAGAAAGCTGTGTTGAAAATTGCATGAAATAGGAAAAGTGCTTAGCATGTGCCTGGCACATAGCAATGCTCAATTAATAATTTTGTTACTACAAATAATAAGTGAATCTCATATATAAAGCACTTGTCAAAGTGCACGGCTCGTAGTGGGTGTTCAGTTGACATCAGTCCTCTTCTCTCTTGCCCATGTGTCTGTCTGCCACACCGAGGGGGCTGAGGGAGGCAGGGCAGAGGCTTGTTCCTGCTGGTGTCCCTTCTCTGGCACGATGCTCTGCCCATCTGAAGAGCTGAATGAATGTCTGCTGTGTAGAAATGAATTTGATTGCTCTTGATGACATGGTCTCCTTCCTCAAGTAGCCAGTGAGTCATTTCTCTTCCTGTCTGTTCTCCTCTCCTTCCTGTCTGTTCCTTGGTTCTATTTCTGACTTTCATCAGTGGGAGGGGAATCAATGATTGTCAATGTGTTTTTAAAAATAAAAGAGAGAGGTTCGGAAGCAATTCTCTGGCCTACTTTCCACTGAGCACAGGACAGCCAGAGCTGGATTGTTGTGTTTCCAATCTCGCTTTTCTTTATGTGAAATAACAACTACAACAGTATCCACAGTAACAGCAGCCCCTACTATGAGTTTTATTTAGCACCTACCACGTGCTCAGTGCCCTGACAGGCTGAGTTCTGCGATTCTCGAACAACTTCAAAGTGGATCACCACTGTACAGAAGAGGAAACTAGGCTTCTTTTTTCTTTTTTTCTTGAGATAGAGTCTCGCTCTTTTGCCTGGGCTAGAGTGCAGTGGTCACAATGCAACTTCAAATTCCTGGCTCATTAGATCCACCTCAGCCTCCTGAGTGTCTGGGATTATAGGCATGCACCACCATGCCCAGCTAATTTTTCTATTTTTATTTTTTTTTTTGAGGCAGGGTCTCACTATGTTGCCCTCGGTAGAGTGCTATGGCGTCACAGCTTACAGCACCCTCAAACTCTTGGGCTCAAGTTATTATCTTGCCTCAGCCTCCCAAGTAGCTGGGACTACAGGCACCAACTACAACACCCAGCTATTTTCTTGTTGCAGTTGTCAATTGTTGTTTAGCAGGCCCAGGCCAGGTTCGAACCTGTCAGCCTCAGTGTATGTGACTGGTGCCCTACCCACTGAGCTATGAGCACCAAGCCAATTTTTCTATTTTTTGTGGCCTTGCTCTTGCTCAGGCTGGTCCCAAACTCCTGGGCTCAAATAGTCTTCCCATCTTGGCCTCCCAGAGTTCTGGGATTACAGGCTCTATGCCCCGGCCCATATTTCTACTGTTTAAGGAAAGAGAATCTCACATTGAGATTTTGGCTGGTGGCAGCTTTGGAAGGTTTGAATGGACAGGGAAGTGACACAAGGCAAGACATCCATCCATTCCAGCTGGACAGATCCTGGGAAGCTGGCCCTGCTCTGGGAGCTGACCCTGGAAGTGCAAAAAAGTAGCTGCTGCCTATCTGGCATTTATGTGCACCAGAAACTGCGTGAAGCATTTTTTTTTTTTTTTTGAGACGGAGCCTCAAGCTATCCCCCTGGGTTGAGTGCTGTGGCATCACGCTCACAGCAACCTCCAACTCCTGGGCTCAAGCGAGCCTCCTGCCTCTGCCTCCCAAGTAGCTGGGACTACAGGCGCCCGCCACAACTCCTGGCCATTTTTTGGTTGCATCCATCATTGTTGTTTGGCGGGCCCGGGCTGGGGATTCGAACCCACCACCTTAGGTGTATGTGTCTGGCGCCTTAGCCACTTGAGCCACAGGCGCTGAGCCGCGTGAAGCATTTTATATATACAGTAATGATGTTCTTAATCCTCACAGAACTCTATAAAGTAGGTACAGGCATATGTTGGAGATATTGCAGGTTTAGTTCCAGACCACTGCAATAAAGTGAATCTTGCAAGAAAACAAGTTACATGAATTTGTTTTGTTTCCCAGTGCATATAAAAGCCATGTTTAGGCTGGGTGTGATGGCTTGCAATCCTAGGACTCTGGGAGGCCCAGGTAGGTGGATTGCCTGAGCTCACAGGTTCAAGACCAGCTTGAGCAAAAGTGAGTCCTTGTCTCTAAAAAATAGCTGGGCGTTGTGGCGGGCACCTGTAGTCCCAGCTACTTGGGAGGCTGAGACAAGGGTTGAGCCCAAGAGTTTGAGTTTGCTGTGAGCTGTGATGTAACTGCACTCTAAGGTGTAACTCTAAGGTGTAACATTTGAGGGTGACAAAATGAGACTCTGTCTCAAAAAAAAAAAAAAAAAAGGAAAGAAAAAGGCTGGGTGCCCATAGCTCAATGGTTAGAGTGCTGGCCCTGTGCAGTGGGGTTTGTGGGTTCAAACCCAGCCTGGGCCTACTAAACAAACAAACAAAAAAAGCCATTTTTACACTATACTATAGTCTATTCAGTGTGAAATAACATTCTGTCTAAAGAATAATGTTCATTCATTAATTAAAAATACTTTATTGCTAAAAAAGGCTAATGATGATCTGAGCCTTTAACGAGTAGTAATCTTTTTGCTGGTGGAGGGTCTTGCCTTAATGTTGATGACTGCTAGCTGATCAGGGTGGAGGTTGGGGTGGGTGTGGAAATTTATTTTTTTTTCTCCTTTTTTTTTTTCCCCTGAACCAAGGTCTTTTACTCTGTTGCCTGGGCTAGAGTGGAGTCATCAGAGCTCATCCCCACCTCTTGTGCTCAAGCAATCCTTCTGCCTCAGCCTCCCTAAGAGATGGGATCGCAGTACAGACACTAAGCCATTCCTGTGGCAGTTTGTTAAAATAATAATGGCTTTGCTACATTGATTGACTCTTCATTCCAGGAAAAATGTTTCTGTAGCACCCAAAGCTTCTTTCAAAATTGAAGTCAATTCTTTCAAACCCTGCTACTGCTTTATCAATTAATCTTATGCAGTATACTAAATCCTTTATTGTCATTGAATGACCTTCAAAGGATCTTCACTAGGAGTAGTTTTCGTGTCAAGAAACCATGTTCTTTGTTATAAGAAGCAAGTTCTCATCTGTTCAAGTTTTATCATGAGATCGCCGCAATTTAGTCAAATCTTCAGACTCTACTTCTAATTCTAGCTCTCTTGTTATTCTTTTTTTATTTTTTATTTTTATTTTATTTTCTTGTTATTTTTACCACATCTTCATTTACTTTCTCCACTAAAGTCTTGAATTCCTCAAAGTCATCCATGATTCCAAAGTTTGCAGTGTTTTTTTTTTTTTTGGCCAGGGCTGGATTTGAACCTGCCACCTGAGGCACAGGCACCACCCATGATTCCAAAGTTTGGAATCAACTTATTCCAAACTCCCATTAATGTTGATATTTTGACCTCCTCCCATGAATCACGAATGTTCTTAATGGCATCTACAATGGTGAAATATTTCCAGAATGTTTTCAGTTTACTTTGCCCAGATACAAATAATAAGACTTGAAAGTCAGAATTACTCCTTGATTTATGAGCTACAGAATGGATGTTGTGTTAGCAGGCATGGAAACAACACCTCCTTACACATCTCTATAAGGGCTCTAGGTGCATTGTCAATGAACAACAATGCTTTGAAAGGATTGTTTTTTCCTGAGCATTAGATCTTAGCAGTGGGTTTAAAGTAGTCAGTAAACTGTCAGTCATCTATGTGACTGTCATCTATGCTTTGTTCTTCCATTTCTAGAGCACAGGCAACGTAGATTTAGCATAATTCTTAAGGTCCCTGGGATTTTCAGAATGGTTAATGAGCATTGGTTTCAACTTAAAATCACCAGCTGCATTAGCCCCACTTAGTCATTTGTGAGCTGGAGAACACTGTATTTGTCAGACTCTTAGAGAGAAATATTTGTGGTCAGAAGGAATATTCTGATAAGCTGATTCAGATGAAGAGTAAGATATTCAAAGACCTTTTTCAATGAACAGGAGATGGTGACTCCTACGCTCTCCAGGAGGGAGGGTGGCTGTGCTAAATGCAGGTTTTGTTTTGCTGAGTAAGTTTGTGCAAGTCTGAGCTGGAGCTGAATTGCTGAGGACATGGAGAAGCTGAGCCCTGACAGAAACATAGCTGTTATCTTTGCTTTTTTATCTCTTCTTATCTAATCTATCACCATGCCCTATAACTTTATCTCTTAAATACCTCAATGAATCTGTTCCTGATCTATCCCTGTTGCTACCACTCTACTTTAAATCCTTATGTTGTCTCACTTGAACCACTGCAAAAATCTTTTTTTTTTGAGACAGTTTCACTCTGTTGCCCCAGATGTCAGCCTAGCTCATGATAACCTTAGACTTCTAGGTTCAAGTGATCCTCCTGCCTCAGCCTCCTGAGTAGCTAGGACTATATGTGCCGGCCATCATACTCAGCTAATTTTTTTTTTTTAGAGACAGTGTCTCACTTTCTTGCCCTCAGTAGAGTGCTGTGGTGTCACAGCTCACAGCAACCTCCAGCTCTTAGGCTTAGGCGATTCTCTTGCCTTAGCCTCCTGAGTAGCTGGGACTACAGGCGCCCGCCACAACACCCAGCTATTTTTGTTGTTGTTGTTGCAGTTTGGCTGAGGCCAGGTTTGAACCCACCACCCTCGATATATGGGGCTAGCACCCTACTCACTGAGCCACAGGCACTGCCCAACTCAGCTAATTTTTTTTTAGTAGAGACAGGATCTTGCTCTTGCTCAGGTTGATCTCAAACTCCTTAGCTCAAGCAATCCACTTCAGCCTCCCAGAGTGCTAGCATCACAGGTATGAGCCACCACACCCTGCCTGCAGAGGTCTTCTAAGCATCCTTCCTGCCTTCCATCTCTTCTTCTGATCCATTCTGCACACTGCTGCCAGAATGATCTTTCTAAACCTCAGATCTAATGATGTTAATCCCCTTCCTCAAAGTCTTAACAGGTAATGTTCATACCTCATAGCTTTCAGCATAGCTTTCAGAGCTCTTTCTGGCTTCATCACCTACCCATTTCCCATCTCCTACCATTCCTTAATTTACTCTGGAGTACTCACTATCAAAAACTCTCACTTCTGCCAGAATTCTTGTCCTTCCTCTTGCTGCTTGGAAAACTTTTCCTTAAAAATGTTGTTCTCCTTATGTCACCAAATAAGCACATCTTCAGGTGATGCTCCTGGGCTCCGTGCAGATTCCACCGTGGGAATCAGTGTGCTACCACATTTGTTTGGTTCTCCTCTGGGGCATATTACAGTGTTGTGCTTTTTTACTCCTTGGAAGTTGGGTGTGTGACTTGCATTGGCTGGTAAAATGGGAAAAGTGAACATTTTAAGAGCCAGTGTAATTCTTTCCCTCTGTTAACTGCTCTGTTAGTCTTTCTCCTGGAACAAGGAATCTGAAAAGCAAAGCACTTAGTCAACCCTGAATGGACATATGATAGAAATGAAAATAAAACCTTGTTGCTTAAGCTGCTGAGATTTGGGGATTGCTTGTCACTGAAGAACCTGGCCTATTCTAACGGATACACTGTCTCTGCTTTGATGTTTCCAGACCTGTCCTAAACCCCTATGTTGCTGCCTTACTTGAACTCGTGTGTGACACTTTTTCTCTGTTCCACTTATCTAGTACTGATAACATATTGCCTCATATTGCTAATTAGCAGTTTGCTGTTATGACTTAGCCACCTCCACAACTCTACTGAGGCTTCCCGAGGGCAGAAATGTGCTCATTCCATTTTTATGTCACAGAAAATATATAATAATGAGTGTAGGATTCAGATTTGTTTTGAATGAGCCTTAGTTTCCTCATCTCTAAGATGAGAGTAATACCATATACTCTACAGATTTTTCTGAAGTTTGTGGATAATGGGTACAATGTTTGTGAATAATGGATACAATGTATCGTTCCCATTATTCACTTTTATTATCATTATAAACGGTGTTCAGTAGATACTTGTGAATAAATCAATCTTCCATGGATTGAGGTAGCTGGCATCCTCAAACTACGGCCTGTGGGCCACATGCGGCCTGCCTAGGACATTTAGCCAGCCTGCTGGGTGTTTTTGCTGCTGCTGCCTGTCCTGCTTCGTAGCCAACTCATCCCAGGGTCCACAGGGCCCTCCAACGGTCTGAGGGACAGTGAACTGGCCCCCTGTTTAAAAAGTTTGAGGACCCCTGAGGTGTAGCATTGGACTTGGAATCAGAAGTTCTGGATTTAAGGCCTAGCTTTGGCGCCAGGCATGGTGACTTGCACTTGTAATCCTAGCATTCTGGGAGGCCAAGGAAGGTAGATTCCTTGAGCTCAGGAGTTTGAGACCAGCCTGAACTAGTGTGAGACCCATCTTTACTTAAAAATAGAAAAACTAGGCGGGCATCATGGCAGGTACTTGTAGTCTCAGCTACTCAGTTGGCTGAGGCAAGAGGATCACCTGAACCCAAGAATTTGAGGTCACTGTGAGCTATAACACCATAGTTCTTTACCCAGGGCAACAGAGTGAGATTCTGTCTCTAAATAAATAAATAAAATAAGAAGCCTTGCTTTTTTTTTTCTTTGAGTCAGAGTCTCACTTTGTTGCCCTTGGTAGAGTACCATGGCATCACAGCTCACAGCAACCTCTAGCTCTTGGGCTTAGGCAATTCTCTTGCCCCAGCCTCCCAAGTAGCTGGGCCTACAGGCATCCGCCATAACACCTGGCTATTTTTTGTTGCAGTTTGGCCGGGGCTGGGTTTGAACCTGCCACCCTTGGTATATGGGGCAGGCACCCTACTCACTGGGCCACAGGCGCCGCCCAAGAGGCCTTGCTTTTGTCACCGGCTTTGCGACCTTGGGAAAGTCACTTACCCTTTCTGCATTTTTTGCATTCTTAACTATAACATGTGAGTGGTAAGGATTTAGAGGGATTTTATAAAGCTTAAGTGAGATAGTATGTGAGGAAACAAGATCACACGTTCTGAAACTGTAATGACACAGAGAAGATTGGTCTTCACATACAGACCCGTGGACATCTGTGAAGCATCCAGTGTGCGCAGCTCACTTTCTTACATGTTTACTTTTCCAACTACACTGTCAGCTCTTTGAGATGATGAATTGTCTTGTCATTTTTTTTTAAGTTTAAATGTTAGTTTGCTTTTCCTTGGATAAGAGTAATACATGCCCATTGTAGAGAAATAAAAACATACAACGAAAATAAAAATCCCAGAAAAATTCTTATCTCTTTCTCAATGATCTCTATTAACATTTTTTTTTTTTTTTGAGACAGAGTCTCACTCTGTGTTATGCCCTGGGTAGAGTGCCATGGCATCATCATAGCTCATAGCAACCTCAAACTCCTGGGTTTAAGTGATCCTCTTGCCTCAGCCTCCCAAGTAGCTTGGGCTACAGGTGCCTGTCACCATGGCTGGCTGGTTTTTCCATTTTTATTTATTTTTACTTATTTTTTTCTTGAGACAGAGTCTCACTATGTCACCCTCAGTAGAGTGCTATAGCATCACAGCTCACAGCAACCTCAACCTCTCAGGCTTAAGTGATTCTCTTGCCTCAGCCTCCCAAGTAGCTGGGACTACAGGTGCCTACCACAAGGCCCGGCTATTTTTTGGTTGCAGTTGTCATTGTTGTTTTAGCTGGCCCAGGCCGGGTTTGAACCTACCAGCCTCAGTATATGTGGCTGGCACCCTACCTACTGAGCCACAGGTGCCACCAGTTTTTCCATTTTTAGCAGTGCTCAGGCTGGTCTGGAACTCCTGAGCTAGGCAATCCACCTGCCTAAGCCTACCAAAGTGCTAGAATTCCAGGAATGAACCACTGTAGCAGGTCTTATCTCTATGAACCTTTTGATATGTTTTTTTTCCAGTTTTCTTCTGTACATATATAGTTATAAAACAGATATTACATCACACATGCATTGTCTGATGTCATTAAATATTCTTACATATATATACTCACATAAGAATTCTTGCATTTTAATCATTCTCCAGTTGTGGAATAGGTAAGTTGATAATGCTTTCTATTATCTAAATAAAGCTGTAACAAACATTTTTATGCATATGTATTTGTCTGATTTTCTATTTCTGTTGGAAAAAATTTTAGAAGGAACATTTCTTGGTTAAAGAGTGTGCTCTTGGCTCGGCGCCTATAGCTCAACCGGCTAAGGCGCCAGCTACGTACACCTAAGGTGGAGGGTTCGAATCCCCAGCCTGGACCTGCCAAACAACAATGATGGCTGCAACCAAAAAATAGCTGGGCGTTGTGGTGGGTGCCTGTGGTCCCAGCTACTTGGGAGGCGGAGGCAAGAGACTCGCTTGAGCCCAGGAGTTGGATATTGCTGTGAGCTGTAATGCCACTGCACTCTACCCAGGGGGACAGCTTGAGGCTCTGTCTCAAAAAAAAAAAAA
>CAUYTI010129687.1:0-28989 GCA_963575145.1 Galago senegalensis
AGTTTTTTTTAATTTAATAGACTTTATTTCACTGTATTTATTGTTTATGGTTTTCTTCTGTATAAGGTAGTAGCATATTACCTTAATTACTATTAATCTATTTATTAGCACTTCTTTTTTTTTTTTTTTTTTTGAGACAGATCCGAAAGCTAAACCCCTGGGTAGAGTGCTATGGCATCACAGCTCATAGCAACCTCCAACTCCTGGGCTCAAGCGAGTATCCTGCCTCAGCCTCCCAAGTAGCTGGGACCACAGGCGCCCACCACAACACCCGGCCATTTCTTTGGTTGCAGCCATCATTGTTGTTTGGCGGGCCTGGGCTGGGGATTCGAACCAGCCACCTTAGGTGTATGTGGCTGGCGCCTTAGCCACTTGAGCCACAGGCGCCAAGCCAAAAGTGAGGAAATTTTCAAAAAATGTTACATACAGATGAGTGTATAATGAGCATGGAATCTGACCAATTCAAGAAGGCAGTATCCACAGGAGTCAAGTTTGGAAAAGCCTAGCATGCTGGGCATTTTTTATTTGCACCTTCAGATCTACTTTCCACCTTCTGTGTCCTTTTCTGTGACCCCATGAGCTAACCTCTAAGGCTACCTCTCCCAGGTTACCTCATCCTCTGGCTTCTGGTTGGATCTGGCCAAATAGGAGTCTCCAACAGGAAACTGAAGCAGGGCTGGAGGTGGGCGAGGAGATTGTGAGGTTAGGGTCTTTATTCCCCCAAATTCACCCTTTGGGGGATTGCTATACCTCAACCAAAGAGCACAACTTCTGTCTGAGCCTCCCTTACACCTAAAGGTCCTCTTCCCAGGTCCCAGTAACCACCTCTTCACCTTACCCTTCATACCTAAAGTGATGAGGGCTCCCTGCTGTTCTAACATCCCTGTGAAGTTTTCTTTAGCCCTTTCATTCCCTTGTAAATATCTTTTGCTAAATTCCCCTCAGTTACTCCATTGAAACACTCTGTTTCCTGAGGGAATCCTAACTGATACTCCTAGTGTGGTGGAAAGCATGAACTCTATGGCCAGACAGAAGTAGATTTGAATCCTGGCCACTCACATCATAGTTCTGTGACCTTGGGCAAATCCCAGTAGTTAAGCACGGTCGGTATTCATCAAACCAGGAAGGCCCTGTAAGGTCAGTTGCCACATCTCTGTTACTGCTGTATAGCCCCAACCCTGGGGCAGTGTTTGGCACCCAGTAGGTGCTCAAGAAAAATGTGCAGATGGATTTCTCCATACCTCATATGTGAGACCCAGAAGGCGAGTAAGGGGTCAGCCTGTCAAACTCATTTACAGTACAGATGATGCCTTGTGCAAGCAGTGGGTCTGTGCAGGCAGTGGCTCTCAGACATGCTCTTTAATGGAGGCAGCAAAAGGTTAGTTAGAAAGAAAAAAGAAAAAAAATGTGGCAGGAAAAACACTGGCAAAGGATGCCCCCCTACAAAACCACCGTGTCCTTGGAGCTCATATCTCCTTTCCCAGTATGACCCGACTTCAAAAGACAGTTCCCTCCTGAGAAGGATTTCCATTGAGACTGCATGTCTCCTTTTTGATAAACAAGAAGGACCATGAAGGAAATTAAAGAGACCGGAGTGTCTCAGGGAGGGGACAATGACAGACTGGACGGGCAGAGGGCTTCAGCAAGACTAGAGCTGGATTAGCAGAGCAGCCACAGATGTTGCGAACCCCGATGGCTGTAACTAATGACCACAAACTGGATTGCTTACCTCAATGGACATTCGCTATCTGAATGACGTCTGAAATCAAAGTCTCTAAAGGTGTGTGTGTGCCAATGCAGAAAATAAATCCAGATTGAGTTTCAGTCTTCCATGCCTGGGAGCATCAACACATCAACACTCTTGAGTAGTTGCAGCCACAAAGCACTAGAGGGCGCCAGAGAAAGTGGTAATGCCTTATTTTCCCAGAAACTGCTTGGTGCTGGAAAATCCCCTTTGATCTTTATTTATAGGGATACTTATGATAAGTGCTTTTGATTTTTAAAAATGGAATGATTATGAGCCGGGTGTTGTGGCGGGCGCCTGTAGTCCCAGCTACTCGGGAGGCTGAGGTAAGAGAATCGTGTAAGCCCAAGAGCTGGAGGTTGCCATGAGGTGTGACGCTAGGGCACTCTACCAAGAGCCATAAAGTGAGACTCTGTCTCTAAAAAAATAAATAAATAAATAATGAATGATTATGAGCATAAGTTTATCGGCTAATACCTTCAGTGGCGGATAGAGTACTTCAAAAGTGAAAAAGCTAAAATAAGTAAGCACTTTTGGAGAAAACAGACAGTAAAGGAAGTGGCCAGTGGTGAGTTTATTCGTATAACACATTCAGTTGTATGCCCGCTATTGTGTTAGATGCTGTAGGTAGAAAGATAAATGAACTCACAGTTTTCCACTGGAGCCATCAGTAACATCAGAAATTAAACTTTCCACAATACTTTATTTTTTTCCTACTTGAATCTCTCTTTACCCTCCTTACCTGTTTACCAATTAATAGTATCAGAGGAGGTATGTGTAAGTTAAGCACAAGGATTTTGGAATAAGACTGCTAGGTTCAGTACTTATTTTGGAAACTTTTTAGCTATTAACCTTTCTTTTTTTTTTTTTTTTGAGACAGCCTCACTCTGTTGCTTCTGGTAGAGTACAGTGGGGTAATAATAGTTTAGGGCAACCTCAAACTCCTGGGATCAAGTGATCCTCCTGCCTCAGCCTCAGCCTTTCCAGTGTCTGGGACTATAGGCATGGGCCAGTATAACCAGCTAATTTTTTTCTATTTTTAGTAATGACGGGGTCTCGCTCTTGCTCAGGCTGATCTTGAATTCTTGAACTCAAGCAATCCTCTTGCCTCTCCCTCTCAGAGTGTTAGGATTACAAGCATGAGCTACCACACCTGGCCAGTTGCCGACCTTCTTATGCCCTAGTTTCCTTATCTATAAAATGGAATGAAAATAGTATCTACTCCAGTAGATGTTGTGATGATTAAATGACATAATCCATACAAAGTGCTTGGAATCACGTCATATTCAAGAACACAGTCTCTAGTAATTTTTATTTAGATAATACTTATCCTTGGGAGTCCAGATAGAATCAAATATTACAACCATCACAGAGCTGAGCTGGAAAGGAAATCATATCTAATCTAATTCCCTCATCTTATAAATGAAAGAATAAAACTCTATACCTGCTACCTCTGTAAGCTGGAGAAGTTCTTAACCTTTTAATGCCTGTAAAGAGAATAATAAATATACCTTTTGAAGCTGCTGAGTAAATTAAGTGAGGCAATGTATATGAAGCTCTCAATATAACACATAGTCAGTGTCCAGTTCTTCTATATTAAGGTACTGTTAAAAAAAAAAAAAAACTTTGACAAACTATAAGCCCCCTAGCCTTTTGGGAAAAGATGGCTAAGTGGTTTTAGCTTTTATAATCATCCTTCTCACCAAATCAAACAAATGATACCTAGAAAGAATATTTCAGCAGTAGTCACATTAAGGAAAGGACACCCTATTTTACCTCAAACTTCAAAGTGGCAGCTGGAGGTTAAAGAGCCTGAAAATCAACAAACAGTTTGGATTCTTCGCATTTGACCAGGGGAACAGGAGACTAGAGATTGTGTGGTAAATGGCCAGGAGGAAAAGACATGAAACACCCTTTATAAAAGTTCCTTTCAGCCATGATAGAAGAAGAAGAGCTAAACTAAGGAGCACAATTTTTTTTTTTTTTTACTAGTTGAAAATAGAGTTGGGGAGAGTTGCAGAAGGATGCATGCCCAAATCCAATCATCTCAGGTTATGCACAGGTATGGGTGAACTTCCCACTAGAAAGCAAATTCTATGAATTCAGATGTCGTATCTATTTGTACCTATATTAGTGCCTGGAACTTAGTAGATGCTTAATAAATATTGAGTAAATAGATTGAGACACTTCCCATAGCAGAGAAAAGTGCAAACATATCTTTGGAGCTTGGGGAATGCTAAAACAAGACATTTTATGAAAGCATTAATATTTTCTTCAAAATTCACACAAATTTATGCTCTATGATCTATTAGTATTTACTTTGACATAAATTAGTGACAGTAGTTATCGTAGACAGCTAGCTATTCTTTACTTCTGAGCATCTATTAACACTCCCTCTTTGACTTACCCCTTCCCATCTGGTGCCTCTAGAATGAATTCCACCTTCAGCTCCAAGGGTGGCCATATGATTCACCTTTAGTCACTCTGAATGCTTCTTCCCACTGATCACAGTGATTGTTTTAGAGTTTGGAATATTAAATATTACTCAATCGGAGCTCATGAGACATCATTTCTGAATTTGGCTCTGACTGTTGAAAAGAGATGCACTGTCTTTACCATTGGACCTGGAACTGTGAGAATATGTAGGGGAAGAAAAATATCTTTTCCTTTTATTCTTCTAAATTCTCAGTTGAGGCCTCTGTGACAAATGAAAGACCACCAAGAGAAAATCATATAAATCTATTTAACATAGATAAATTTTTTTAATTTATGTTTTATGTGACATAGGCTCCTGAAATTAATAGGAAATGAAGATGTAACAAAGTGGTTAAACCTGAGTGTTTTTATGCTAGGTTTGATGAAGGCTGTTAATTCATGACAGTGATAGAACAAAGGTATGAGCTAAGGGTAATAAACCGAGCAAATCTTATTCTTCACATTATTTTCAGTGTCCCTGTGCCTTAAGAAATAAGAATGTTCCTTTCTTCTAGGTATAGGGAAGGTTCCTCTCACCTGTGAGTCCAATGAGCTGCTTTAGGAAAGAAGGGGGAGGGAATGTCAAATAGTCCTTCTTACCAGTTCATAATTTCCTTCAACTTAAAATATTTAATATGCCATGGTACAATACTTGGGATAGCATATTCTCAACCCCAACATTCTCCCATCTGAAACTTGCCCCTAAGAAGTTTTACTGTCCAGATACTGAGTTGGTAGATTGTGCCATAATACACTGACTTAGTCTCACAGTCCTGGCAATAGGTGAGTCCAGTTAAACAGTTCATTTCACTTCAGGAAGTGGTACTAAAGGTGGGTGTAGGTATCCATCTAAGTTTGGTCTTTATATGGTGGGAGCAATCAGCTATTTAATGAGAGCTATTTTTATGGAAACAAAAGAAAAGCAAAGAGTAACAGTTGGAGCAAATTATAAACTTACTTTTTGAGTCCAGTGGGCAGTTTGTTGAAAAGATTTCTGGATGCAAACTTGAAGCATCTTTAGAAATTGGAATGAGGATAAGCTGTAGCAATCTGGTAGGTTTTCCTGATTTCTAGTTTGAATGTCTTTGGTAATATCATTGGGTGTTTCAGCAAACTTCATGAGTGACCCAAGCAACAGGCTCAAAGGTTACCAATACATTATCTGTTGCGGTGATTTATTTTAAGTTTATATCAAAATGCACAGCTTTAGCTTACTGGTTTCTTTAGATAGCCCAAATAAGAATCTGAGTAGTGAGATTTTAGTTGTTAGTGGTGCCAAGTCAAGAGGATGAGAGAAAAACTGGAAATGTTAATATGGAGAGCTGTAGACAGCTATTGGAGGAAAAGAGAAGATTTAGGATCCAGTCAAGATTACAGGCAGAAAGCAAAACCCTGAAGACAATGAATAGGACTAAAACTGAATACCCACAAAGGTATGTTATAGTTTTCCATTGAAATATCATTTTTCTATCTATAATCACTGCCATTTCTATCAAATATAATCAAAATAAGGCTAATTTGTTTGCAAAATAAGTCTAGGATCACTAAACTTAGCCTGCTTATTTACATCACTGTAATAAGAATAGTCATTAACTACTTAGGTCTCATTTTTCTTTTAGTTAGCGTTACTGGAACTTTTCATAAGCAATTACAGATTAGACTATTAAAAGCCTCTTAAGACAAGAAAGTGATGCCAAAGACTCACCATCAGCTTTTGCCTGAAATACCTATACATTTTGATAAATTTCTTTCTTCTCTGGGCGGTGCCTGTGGCTCAAAGGAGTAAGGCACCTGCCCCATATGCTGGAGGTGGCAGGTTCAAATCCACCCCTGGCCAAAAACTGAAAAAAATAAAAAGAAAGATGGAGATTTAAAAAAAAAATTTCTCTCTTCTCAAGGTTCCCAGAATAGTCTGAGGATACTGGGCCTGCTAAAAAGTGACCTTTCTTACTCACCTGTAAGTCAGGTAGTAGGCTATTTTATTTTTCTGCAACAGTGTTTTGTAAGAAATGGCTCCATAAAATCAACTTTAACGCTTTAAAATCAGACATTTCAGTCAGAGCCTTGGTAATATAACCCCAATTACGTCTTGTTTTAAGGATATAAGATTCTTCTTGCATATATGTAAATAACTATCTTGTTATGCAAATAGGAGTACTTGCTAATAATTTCCAAACTTTGAAGGGATCAAGTAGGAAGAAAAAGTAAATGTTTTATTTTTTTTACACAGGCATACTTTACCAAATAACTGTAAGCTATAGACAGATTAAGAGAAAAGAGAGATAGGCATCTTAATTCTGAAAAAATAAAACATTAAAGAACCAGCAATGTTCCAAAACAAAATCCGTAATTATCCTTTATCAATCCATTCAGTTCTATGTAACTAATTCTTGTTCTTCTTTTTCTTGAGTCAGTAGTTTTATGAACCCATCCGTTTCTTTTATTAGAGTTCTCAAAATTCTTACCCAGTCCCATGGCATAATCTTAAAGTTATCAAAAATCTGTATTCCTGAGTACTTTCTTTTCCATTAATCTCTTTTGAAGTGAAGTAATTTTGCCTAGGTGATTGCAAAAAATTTCAGGAACAATCAGAGTAAACAGTAACTACCCTTGAAGGACAAAAGACTAAAAATAGCCCTGGTTAAAGATCTGGTGAGAATTCATTATGATGTAATTGGGAAAGAAATTTGGTTACTTCTGCGGCATAGCACAATTCAAGGTAATAATTGGAATCATGACTAATAACATTATTTATGCCAGGCATTTAAAAAATAGGGGTATTAGAGAACTAAAAATAGACCTGCCATTTGACCCTGCAATTCCTTTGTTGGGTATATTCACTGAATAATTTCAAAATTAACCAAGGTTCTTCAGCTATGCTGTTCCCCCCCCCCTAGTTTTTTGATTAGAGCTGATTTTAAAACATACTCAATAGCTTGGTTTAACGGATACAACTTATAAAAATTAAGCTGTTTTAAAACTGAATAAGTCCCATGTCGTCACTTTCATTTTGAAACAAAATGGACTTTGTAAATGTTTTAATTTACATTTATAAAGCAAAACTGATTCACAGGGCAGCATGGCCACTGAGACTTAAACATCTCGCTCAAGTTGGGAAAGGAAGTTTTCAGACATTGAATTGCAGAATCCAGAATTCACAGTTTCATTTCTGGTAGATGATGTTGAAGGAAGATGAAAGTCCATGGTGATCATTTTTTAAATGCTGTCACAATTTTGCTATCCTGTGTGTACTGAAAATACTTTATGGGTAATGCATATTGTTGTATACAATTATAACATTTTGATGCGTTTTTATGTAATTTGATTTGCTTTATAAATGTTGAAATCAAGAAGTAGAGGTTTCTTTCTAATCCTTTCCTTAAATGTCGTCTCCTACCAGAGGCTTTTTAATTCATCATAAATGTTTTAAGTTTCTTGATGAATACACAATGGGCTTATTATCAGTGTGGAAATAGGAAGATTGGTTTGTACAGAAACTCAGCAAGTCACTTTTTCTGGAAATACATTTTCTGTATTTGGTCACATATTCTAAAATACATCTTAAATGTGAACAGTTCCCACAATCTACTAAATGCATTCCCATAGACTGAGTTCTCCAGGAGACTTGCCTGTTTTCACGACAGGTGAGTTAGGATAGAGCCTGGGACCAAGCAGATGTTATATATTATCATGGTTGATGGAATGGATGAATACGTTTACCAAGGGTACACTATGTTAGGAGCCTAAGACAGGACCTAAAGATATACGACCCTCACTCTCTGAGTATTAACTTGAAGAACCCTGGGAGAATGATTCTGAGCTCAATAGACACTCACATCAAGACCCTTGTGAAAACATCATTGTCTTGTAGTATTCTGTTAAATTAAAAATTTCTATTTGGGCTGAATCTAATAAAGGAAGCTTCTCTGTACATCTATCTGAGATATATTAACTCAGGGCTCACTGTACTTAGAAATCATTATAAGAGGAAAAGATACCACAGAGGTTTGAATATTTGGTATGAGTAACTAACTTTCAGCTTATTCTCTGGCAAGATCTGGTCACAAGTAATGTTTGAGAATGACCAGGTATAAATCAGAAGTGACAGTTTTCTTACTAAGAAAACAGATATAAATGTTATATCAGCTGAATTTTTAAACAGCATTTCTGTTTATTTTTAGATGGTAACTCTTGGGAGTTACATCTTAGACAACATTCTTTTTTCTCTTTTACATCTCCACATACTAGGTGTCTCCATCCTTCTCTCCTCTCCATTCTACTGTGTGAGTGCCCTCACATATGCTCATGTAGACACATACATTAACTTGTGTACGTAAGTCCTATGCCTTGGAATGCCTGCAGTTTTAGCTACTGTTAGTGATACATCTGTCTTATATTTCTTTTAATGTACAATTCCTGGTGCTTGCATTTAGAATAGTTTCTGCTCCACATTTCGTTTGGGAATCTCTGACAAAGTCTGTATGGGAGGCAGTTCAAGTCACATGACAGGTGGCTCAAGTCACATGACAGGCAGCTGAAGTCACGTGACGGGTGATGGGATACAAGCACCATCTGTTGTCTCTAGACACTGCTCTGCCTTCCCAGCTATGTCAATAGATTCCTTGTACATAGTCAGGGCTTTTCTTAAGTGCATGACTGACGTGGTTTTTATAAGAGACCAGCACCTGTAGATGGAAGAGGCTGAGTTCCCATTTGAGAAATCTGGGTTCAGCATACCTAAGATGTGCCCCAGCATATTGTCCACAGATAGCATTCCACTCCTCTCCCCATCATGACTTGCGTAGTGCTGTGTTACCCAGGTTGTTGGAGTTCCTCGCTG
Source organism: Galago senegalensis (assembly GCA_963575145.1). Lineage (NCBI taxonomy): Eukaryota > Metazoa > Chordata > Mammalia > Primates > Galagidae > Galago > Galago senegalensis. Next base: position 9,060 of record CAUYTI010129687.1, read on the forward strand.
TGTCTCTTTTTCTTTTTCTGCTAATAACGGGGGGCATGATGTTGATAATGAACACTGACACAACAGTAAGAACTGAACCACAGTTAACTTTTGGCAGTCCTACTGTACGGGAACTCGTGTCCTCGTGTGTGTAAACATTACACCGTTCAATTTCCACACCATTCTAACACTTAGAGATAGTAAATTATTTGCCTAATGTTATGAAGCTAGTAAGCGGCAGAACCCATAGCTGAATCCAGGTCTCTTTGAGAGAGTACAGGCTGACTCCCCCAATTCATTTTTTCTTGTACCCTGCTTGGTACAATGATTGTCAGCTTTTCACAGATAAGTTTTAAGTTAGTACCTGTGACCCTTCTCCTTCTCCTACCTTTGAATCTGCATCTCCAGATGTCTAGCCAGTGAGTCTTCCTGGAAGAAGCCCTGGAAGGCGACCATCTTCCTACCTCAGTGGCTTCCGATTACTCTGGTTAATGCCATCCTTATCCTTTTAAATTATCCAGACTCACAACGCACTCTCTGCCATTCCCGCTTCCGACCGCTATCCATACACTGGGCACAGCATGCTGATTTTATCCATTTCCCTGGTTTTCTTCATTATTCTATTTCTCCAGTGTTCCTCATATACACAAATTCTTTGATCACTGCTGTTCAGAATATTTTACAGACCAAAAATGGCCCTACGAATTTCTCTTACATGTTCTGTGGAAGAATCTTTCTAAAAACTATTGTAAGTATCCTCTTACTCTCCATCAGTCTTCATCCCCTCCATCTTTTACAGAAATAATCGTAAAGTCCACCCTGCCATTCTGGGGTCCATGAGCTAACAGGTGCACCCAACAGGTAGTGGCTGCGTCCTGAGATCTTCTCCACGAGCCATAAATTTTAGTCAAACTGGACACTTCTTCATTCCATCTTAATCTTTCCATTTTTTGGTTGATAACTCTCTTATTTCCCTAGACCTTCCTCACCTTATTAACTGCTTTCTTGAATGCTATATTTTTCTTCATTCTGTTTAGATTACATTTCCCCATGGGAAGAAATCCCTCTTAGACCTGAATGGGCCATGCCACAGTCAGTCTTCTCTTTTCCAATGTGGACTTTTTAAAAAATTGATTTAGCTTTGTCCAAATTCCACACTTGTTAATTGAAATATAGATGATTTTTAAAGCTTTCTCAATAGTAAGGGACATACTATTTTTGCAGGAAGCACGCTGATTCCTAACATGAGCACATTGGTTGAACATATTTTCTTTTCTAGTATCACTAGATTTGACTCCACAGTATGGTTCAAGATAATGTTCATAATACTCATGTCTAAAATTTAATGTTTTAAGCCACCCAAGGAAAATTACGAGTAAGAGTTTGAACTAAAGGAATAATTGGAATTCCTAAGAACAAGTAGTTTTTTTTTCAACAAAGTGACCTAATATTTTATTTTGTTATAAAGTATTACCTCAATAAAACAGGTAAATTTTACTGAGTTCAAGAAAATCTTTATGCACCTAGAATGAAAATTGTAGTGTGTGCCTGGAATATGAGTTGGAGCTCCTTTCCTCAGTTTGGCTTAAAATAGAATGATAACTAGTAGCAAATCACATTATGGTGGTAACTGCAGTGTCAGTTCAAATAAAGTATTTGGGAAATACTTGGAGATTGGCTGTTTGGTACGGAAAACATGTGCAGGTTGAGGCTTGGAGCACACGAGTGCATAGGAGAGGGGGCCGTGCCAGGTGATTTTTGGATGAAGGACTTTAGATGATGCTGCAGGAAGGGGAGTGGACCTGTGGCCAGAGTGTCAGATACGTGGCCTGCGGTCAGTCCGAAAAATAGTCTGGGATAGGTAAGGAGCTGTTGGCCCGTTTGAAGAAGACTGATGATGCAATCATATTGGGACACACCATAAACGCTGGACTAGAAAGGGTGAAAAATTGGCCAGGGAGTTCATTTGGGAACCGCTTCTGGTCACCTGGGAGGGAGGTGGATGGGAAGAGTGAGTGAGGGTGGGGGGACAGGCGTGAGAAGGAGAGAACAGTGTCCACCTGGGTGTGGGTTGGAAGGGGGCTTAGAGGTTTTTCTTGAACAAGAGGGGTGAGTGGTAATGCTATCAATTTAAAACAGAAATCAGGGCTCAGTGCCTGTGGCACAGTGGTTACAGCACCGGCCACATGCACCGAGGCAGGTGGGTTTGAACCCAGCCTGGGCCAGCCAAACAACAATGGCAACTGCAACAAGAAAATAGCCCGACATTGTGGCAGGTGCCTGCAGTCCCAGCTACTTGGGAGGCTGAGACAAGAGAATCGCTTACGCCTAAGAGTTGAAGGTTGTTGTGAGTACCTCTACTGAGGTACCTAGGGTGACATAGTGAGACTCTGACTCAAAACAAACAAACAAACAAACAAAAGCAGATATCAGGGGGGTTTGGGAGAGGGAACGACATAATGGGCTTGTGTTAATGCCTCCTAAACACTTAGGCTAACAATTGCGTTCTTCGAAGTGAAGACGTGATTGTGCATCTTAATAATTTATACTTAAAAACCAATATAACCATGTATTTTTATTTATTGTTCTCTATTCCCAAGCACTGAAGGTTGTTTTATGGCCAGAGAGGGGGGATGTAAAGCATTCTCGTTCAGGGAATTTACTGCTATGGGGAAATTTTCGCTTTGAATTCATTTTTGTCCTAAACTATGTTTAATGTAATGTATCTTGGAAACATAAAACAGGCTGTCTGGCATTTTAAACAAAAGCAAAGAGACTTAAATACAAAACCGTTCTGTTCTAAATCTAGTGCACTGTTTCTGACCCTTTCTTGCCAAGAGCCGTCAGCTTCATATCAATGAAGTCATGTTGCCCTCTGCGCTGAGCCGGCTGAGTCTGTTCTGTGCAACGTGGTCTGTTTACCAGCAACTGGAGGAATTTTCCATCTCCTATCACTCTTGTGTTCTTTGCCAATACTCAATTTTTAAATATTAAATGAGATTTACAGGAACTTAATGCTGTAAAGAATATTTAGTCCTTGCTCTTTCATCTTAAACCTTGTCATTTTTATATTTTAAAGCATTGAGAGGTATGTTATCTTATCACCCAGCGGCATTCTATATTAATACCATTGCTAAGGTTTTGAGTGTTTTTTTTTTCTTATCTAAGGAAACCCTGAAAAGCGTCTCATGAAAGCACATAAAAAGACAACTTTTAATTCTGGTTTCTTTTTTACAGTTTTGAAAAATTGGATTTGATTACTGATTTTATGTTGTATATACTTCACGGAAGGACGTTATTCCTTCCCTCCCGGTGCTGAGGTGGGAAGGAATAAGCAAATCCGTAACGTTGGGGCTCCCCCCACTCCCTTCATTCCTCATTGAAAAGTCAGGATGGTGATAAGCTTCCAAATCTCAAACCCTGTGCCTTGTTACTCAGTAAGAGTGATGGTGAGGGAAGAATTCCGCTGTACGTGATGTGAAATTTGTATCAAAGGCGTGTTAATGAGCTAATGCTGGATTTACCTACCTCCGTTCTCAGTACTGTTTTATATACATGGCAAACATGTTCTGATGTCTCCATCAGTGTGTGCTATTTATTAGATATGTTTCTGTACCTCCCTGGGCTTTAGTTTTTGTCTTTATTTGTGAAATATGGAAAGTAAATGTACTTCTTCCTTCTCGAAGTTCTTGTGATGTTAAAGTGATAAACGTGTGAGGTGCTGGGAACACTTTGTAGCAGATGCTTCCCTTGATCGGGGCTACCTGTTACAAGCTGCGGGTTCAATATTTAGGGGGAAGTTCGATTCAAACAGACATCATTAGCATATCAACTGCCGTGTGAGTTGTGTAAAACTCATGCCAGTTTTGAGCTGGGCCTCCTGACACTGTGAATCCCGTGCTCACTGCTGTCACTGTTGGTGGGCACGTGGCCACCGCCACCTGTGGCCCTGCTCCAGCTGTGACCCCCGCCCCAAGCGTGTGCACATCCTGGGCTGTGTGCTCCGGTTACCGTGACTCGAGGCTGCACCTCTCCAGAGATGCTCGCCAGGCTTCTTTGTGAACCAAATTGATTAGATGTGTGCAGTGAGCAGGGGTGTCGCATTGTCAGACATGCTTTGGGGTCATGATTCAGAGGCTGTCATCCAGGACTGCCCGGAGTCCACCCCAGCTACAGCCAAGCACTTGGGTAATGACAAAAGACTCCGTTCTCAGAATCAGATTCACTAAGTATGTTGTGAGTCACATGCAACTCATGTGAGATGCAGTGTAAAATTCATTATAGTGTCAAGGGAGCTGCATAGAACTTACATACAGAAAACAGTAAAAAATAACAAATGTTTCAGTAAATTACAAAGGATCGTTTGGTTTTCAACTTTTTTGAGGTAGGCAAGAATGCCCTGGCATCACTTCTAGTGCTCAAACTTAGGGGTTCAAGTGATCCTCCTGCCTCAGCCTCCCAAGTAGTTGGGACACAGGCACCGCCATGGTGTGGTGCTTACGCCCAGCCAGTTTTTCTATTTTTAGTAGAAGTGGGGTCACTCTTGCTTAGGGTGGTCTTGAACTCCTGAGCTAAACGGATCCATCCTCCTGCTTTGGCCCCCCAAAGTACTAAGATTACAGTGTTTGCAAAGGTTTTATTCTGTTTTCATTAGAAAACACTGTGGCCGAAAGGAAAATTATTTTTCTGGTGTGGCAGTCAGTGTGGTAAGAGCCGTAAGGGGCCAGATGGCAGCATAGTTTGTGGAGGAGTTGAAATTGGCCATGCATCTCTTGCCGACTGCTGGGCAGAGAGGTTTGTGAATTAACTGATCAGATAATAAACTAAAGGGTTCCCTTCACTTCTTGATTAGATCCAAACTCCCAGCTGCTCTTGGTCATTACTTTGTAAGAACTCTTGAGAAAATAACTTTTGGAATTTGAAGTGGTATTGTTTGAATGTATTAAACCAGAGCATATTGTACTTTAGGGTGAAAATAACATACTATTTTTTAGATCTTTTAGAGTCTTTTGGGCATTGGTATTTATGATCTGACAAGTTCATAGTTTATTAAGAATAAGGGTAGGGCGCCAACCCCATGTGCTGAGGGTGGTGGGTTCGAACCCAGCCCCAGCCAAATTGCAACAAAAAAAATAGCCAGGCATTGTGGTGGGTGCCTGTGGTCCCAGCTACTTGGGAGGGTGAGGCAAGAGAATCGCCTAAGCCCAAGAGCTGGAGGTTGCCATGAGCTGTGACGGCACAGCACTCTACCGATGGTGACAACTCTACAGAAAAAGAAGACTGAAGTATGGATTGATAAACTGCCTCTGCTGTCCTTAAAATTAAACAACTAAATAAGGAGAAATAGACTACAGAAGGTGATGTTTTTGAATATTTCCCTCATTTTCTCTCTGTTAGTCATTCCTGTTTATTTTTGTCATAGCAATATAATTTGGAACTCTATAAGCAAAATATTTAATCCGATATTTTAGGACAACTTTTCCAGGTGCATCAGTAAGCGTTCAATCTTACAGAGTTTACCTACACATCAGGGAGGTGAGTGAACTCCCAAATGCAGACTCTGCCCTTCACTTTCCCGGGCACGTGCCCAGGTCTGGGGCTGCCTGCAAAGAAAAGGGCATCTCTTTTAAAATTATTCCACATGTTGGCAGCAGCCCTGAATATTCGGATCTGACATCCATCTAATACACAAGTGGCACTAAGCGTTAGAAAGTAGGATTCCATTCCCTATCACCGACGCGTGGTATCCTGGAGTTATTCAGTGTCAGTTAGAATGATGCTGCAGAAATATGTACAAAAGAAGGCGAAACGCCTTCCCATTTAAGTTCATCAAGAAGAACGTCCTAGACCTTCTATTCTCTTTACATTTAATTAAATAAAGATGGAATGTGCTATTGTCAGTTAAAACTAGAACTCGATATTGTGATGTGGACCAAAAACTGGGAGTTATGACTGTCCTGTTTCTCTTTTCTGCTTTGGACTGGTAAGATAGATTAAAAAAAAATGAGTCCTAGTAGAATGTTAAGGGAAGAAATCAGATACTAAGGAGTAAATGAGTGATATGTTTGTGAGAAAATGGAAACCACTCATAGATGTTTTCTTTACATAAAAGAGAAGCCAAGGACATTTATTTATGTGCTATAAGGGTGAAGGAATGGCTGCTGTTAAAGTTTGAACTTTTGAGGATAGACAATCTTAGACTTCCCTGGACAAAATTATAAATATCCTGACATTTCCAGATTTTTTTTTAATTTTTTATTTATTAAATCATAGCAGTCTACATTAATACTATCATGGGGTACAGAGTGCTGTTTCTATATACAATTTGGAATACTTTCATCCAACTGGTTAACATAGCCTTCATGTCTTTTTCTTAGTTATTGTGTTAAGACATTTATATTCTACATTTAGAGAGATTCACATGTACCCTTATGGGATAAATCATAGGTGTGATCCCGCCAATCACCCTCCCTCCACTCACCCTTCCCCCTCCCCTCCCCTCCCTCTCCCCTTTCCCCATATTCCTGGGCTAAAACTGGGTTATAGCTTTTATAAGAAAGCTATAAATTAGTTTCATAGTAGGGCTGAGTACATTGGATACTTTTTCTTCCATTCTCGGGATACTTTGCGAAGAAGAATATTTTCCAGCTCCATCCATGTAAACATGAAGGAGGGAAAGTCTCCATCTTTCTTAATGGCTACATAGTATTCCATGGTGTACAAATTCAGGCTTACTACTTGGTGATCTGACGTTATTTGTCATAACAAAGGGAGAAAACATAAATTTCTACATGAACGTGGTTTTGTCTGAAACTATCTCCTACTTAGTAACTATTAGTTTTTCTGTGAGTTTTCTCTCTCTCCCTAACAAAGCTGGATGCCTGTTGGTGATTTCATATCTTAAGTTACCTGATATATCTTTTTCAGTTCTTCCCATTGAATTCTTTGTGTATTTTTGTGTAAATGTGCTTATTTTTACACACAATTATAAGTAGCCTCTATCATAGTTTAGTTTTTAACATTGTCTTCAGTTGGTCTTTGCCTGTTTACTTGGCGTATAGGATTCTTTCACATTGAATATAACTTGACATATTTTGATCTAATAGTATCATGTTCGTGATATATTTCTATTTTTCATGTCTACTTTTGACTCTTTTGGACTATTTCAAGTGTGTTTGTTATGGGAATCTATGTTAAATAATGCATTGTGAGGAAAAGATACAATCAAAAAAATCATAGCTTTTTAAATACAGTCAAAAGAACTTAACAAATTTTCATAAACATTTTCTCGTATGATAGCTTTAAATATTTCAAACATCTGTGGATACCCTAATAAGGTATGTTTGAGAACCACTTGAAGAACATTATAAAAATTTGAAAAGATTCTTTAAGAGTAGTCTGTAGCAAGTAGAGAGACAGACCATGCTCCCAGGGAAGAGTGGATATAAGATCCAGGTCATTACCTAAAATATAAATGCCTGGGGCTTATATAGTTACAGATGGTACTATTAGATTATTCCAAACTTAATCTCAACGTAAATAGATGAGAAAAAATTAGGTGACCTGTTAGTGAGTGCTTATTTTTGGTTGAGCATTCTAATCTATATCTAAGAATTTGTTTTAAAAGAGTAAATTCGGTATAGGAACAGTCAAACACAGCTTTACAATAGGAAAGTACTGGAACAGGCCTTAGCGTGAATGTGAAACTGATTACATGATAAAATATAAGGACTCAAATAGATAGAAAAAAAGATGGGAGTATCTGAGAGTTGTTGGTGTAATAATTTGTCAGGCATTTCTTCCACAATTCATTGACCCTCATGCATGCTACATCCCACAGAATTGATAAGTTATAGACTTTCAGGGATTTTATTGTAAAAGATGTAATATTTCAAAGACTAAAAAAGGGCAAATAAGTCATAACTTACCTCTGAATGATGAAGTATTTTTTAAGCAGTGGGCAATGAAAAATATCACGCGAGCTGGGCAACCCTTGTGTTGAATGTTAATAGATTCAACCATTTTCCGATTGACGAATAGGCCAGCTCAGATATAACAGGATAAATACAGAGTTTATTGACCTAATATGTACAAAACGTCTCAGAGCAGTCAATAGATTAGGCAGAGAGATGAGCAGTATTTTCTAGTATAAATGGAGGTTTGAATTTTGAGTTGAAGTTGCTCACTAAAGGCAACAGCACTTGAAAAAATAACTCCTGATTGTGTGAGGATTACTTTATGCCTGGTGAAGACCAAGCGTAATCCTCCAATCCACCTCTACATATATCAACATGTGTTGATTACGCATACACCGGAGTACTCCAGCATGGGACCTGGTCTGCGTGTCTTCTGGACACCACTTCAGCTGGCCAGCAGTCCTCCTTAATTCTAATGTTCAGTGGGATCAGAACAGAGGTCAGTTTCCCAGAAGTAAGACATGATTACAGGCAGACCAGCAAAAGGGCTTAAGTGCAATAGACCCACATCAGTATGTGCTGAGCTTCGATTTTGCCTTACTTCATTTTTGTAGACCTTGATTTCTAACTACATCATCAATAACTGCCTATGATGGATGAGGTATACGTTGTCCATATGCCCGTCTCTCTGACTGATACCCCGGTTGCCTGGAATGTGGCTGCCTGGGCTCAGAGCTGAATCCCTTTGCAGGAATTTCCCCTGCTGAAGGTTATGCTTCCATCCTAGGGAAACCTTCCCCTAGTGAGTGTTCAATACCACGGTACCAAGACGATCTTCATTAGCTGATTCCAGGACTGCCTGGAAAAGTCATCCTGCAGGCTCCTGCCACTTCTGTTAGACCAGCAGTTCTCAGCCTGTGGGTCGCGACCCCTTTTTAACAGTGAAGGTACATTGCAGCATTGGGAAGGTTGAGAACCGCTGTGTTCGACCTGTACCACAGTTTAACCTTCCTCCTCACCAGGTTGGTTTCCCTTGCTCTTTCTTGGGTGTTCTTCCCAGTAACCCTCTGAAAAAAAAAAAAAATCTCCAGCGCAGAATCTGATTCCCAGGGAATCTGACCTACAAAGCCGGGCTCACTCACAGTGACATTTCCAGTAGAGTCTGAATTACTGTGTTTTCTGAAGCAGGAAGACAAACTTGTTGCTCCGTGTTGAACGTGTGAGAACCTTTTAAATGTTCCTTGTGTAGTGCCTGAAATCACTGGTAGCATCTCGTCAACCATTAATAGGATTTTGAGGCATGAGATACAGAAGTCTAATCCTGTATTCTTCCCTTTCCCTCTAAAATTGTTGGCGTAGCCATAATGCCTATGATCTGCTCACCATCTGTTATGAAATTTGGATCATTTGTGACATGGGAAATCTCATTATTTACTTTCTTTAGATAATAGAATAGGCGGGCGAGCTGGGTCTTCACAAAATGCCTGAAACAAAAATGCCAGCATGAAAAATGGCTTGGCCATTCATGGAAGATTTATGGTGACTATTTTTGTGATTTGTAAAGAACAATTATTGTGTAGATGACTTAGAAAATATTCATGTTAAGTTTCATTGTAATTTTCCATTGACCGAGAGAGGTATGCTTAGATAATATTATTAGAAATCACATGTAAACTCTTATTAACGTGATGGAGACCCTGGGTGGTGCAGTAGTTCACGGCTATCATGGTGTGATTGAAAAGAGTTCAGAAAATAAAAAATATTCGGGCAACTGTGAAGGGTTTGGAAAAGCATTGGGGCGGGGGGAGGTTGTGAAAGTTTCCAAATGTCCCAGGGATGTTCAACTTTATTCTTTGTATGTAGTTTAAAGAATTCACAGAATAGGTAACATGTGAGAAATATATCCATCTTAGTAACGTAGAAAAGTGACTTGATAATCAAATTCTCAATTCTTTTCCAAAAGTTTAATGTCTCATGTATTGAATCCTGGGGGGACATGGGGAGACTTTATCTCAGGCGATTGTGTAACTGGCACACTCCCCTTAGACAGCTGGAAATTGGCCAGTGGAGTCTCAAAATGATTATTTTGGTTTTTTATGGACTATGAGTAGGTTAAAATCAAAATAATCACTGAAGTCGCCAGATTAAATATATTGCTGTCTCCTTATCTGGATTGCCTCTAAGTTTATCACAGGAGGAAAGTAAATTGGTTTGGAAGTTATTTATACTACAAAGGCATGTTGGTTGATATCTAGTATTTTATGCCTTGCAGATAAGGGGAAATTGATCTGAAATCACAACTATTCATCAATCTATAATTACTGTCCATTTCTTGTACAAAAGAGTTTAACTACTATTGTATTGAGATACCCTTGCTAGCTTCCGCTAACTTCCTTTCCTCATTCTAAATGTTATCCTGGGTAGTATCATTAGGAATAGTGTTATCTCTAAGTTGCATAAGGACCTTTAAACAAAACATTTATATATATAACCTTTACTTACATTGCTGCGTTGCTATCATTGTTCAGTTATGAATTTCAATCACGTTAGTATGGGTGACTCAGATAGTCTACGTATTTCTAAATTAAATGATTTGATTGGTATCTACATTTATATTTCTGTAGTTTTAAATTCTGTGAATCTCACATTTTCTAAGAATGTTCCCTGTTTTCCATATTGTTGATGGAAACAGGTAGTAGTATCTTTCAAACAAAGTTAAAATATGATTAAAAGCAGACTATGTCTTCCCAAACCCTAACTATTTCACTTAACTGTAACTAAGAAAGTATTAATAGCTATGTGACTGTACAAGCAAAAATCCATTTTATATTAACAGAGACCCATTGACCACACCTATGGTGCATCTTACAAGGGTACATGTGGAATTTACTAAGTGTTGAATATAAATGTCTTCACACAATAACTAAGAAAATTCCGTGAAGCTATGTTGACCAGTTTGATGAAAATATTTCAAATTGTACATAAAATGAGCACATTGAACCCCATGATTGCATTAATGTGCACAGCTATGATTTAATAAAAATAAAAAAAACTAAAAGATAAGTACACACCTAACAAGAAAGATAAAAATACAAAAAAATTAACTTTAAATGATTGTGTCCTTTCCTTTTTAGTATGATAGGAAAATAACTCCTATTTTATTAAATGCTTCTTTTTTTTTTACAAAAAGATAGCAAAACTATCAAAGATATACCTACCTCCCCCCCATACACACTGTGGCTTCACGTTCCGTGTGTTAATACCAGTGAATTCTGACTCTATTCACATAGTAAAGAATGTGTCCCATTATTATTAAGATTATATTTTCGTTCCACCTTTCCTTGTTTTTATTACTTTGTCTTTTCTCTAATAATGTTATTTAGAGCCAAGCTCAATTGTCATGGTTAGATAAGAAAACGTCACAGATGACCTTGGCATAAATTACTGTAACACTAGTTATGTTTGAAAGTAAGAATCTGTGTGATATCATAATGGAAAGATTAAAAGATAAAAATAAGGCTTGTTTCTGTAAATCAGTGGTTCTCACCCTTCCTAATGCCTCCTAATGCCATGAGCCTTTAATACAGGTCCTTGTGTTGTGGTGACCCCCAACCATGGAATTATTTTCGTGGCTACTTCAGTAATTTTGCTACTGTTATGAATCATAGTGTAAATATCTGATATGCAGGATGTGTTTTCATTGTTACAAAGGGGTCGCCACCCACAGGTTGAGAACGGCTGCTGTAAATGGTCAGTGGAAGAGTTTGGCTTTTCTGTAAGGATGATGCCAACTTCGATTGGATCAACTTACGTTTTTTCTCCTTATGGTGGGGAGCGGTGGCGGGGGGGCTGTATTCATTCACTAGAAACCGTACTGGAAGTGCACAGCCCTCATACAACCACTCTGTTTTTCCTCTCAGTGCAGTATTCAATAAAGTATAAGAGACGTTTAGTACTTTATTATGAGGATTCGTGTTAGATAATTGCCCCAATCACAGGCTAATGTCAGTGTTCCCGGCGTGGTTAAGGCGGGCTAGCCTCTTCTGGAGGTGAGTCACAGTCAATGGATTTTTACTTGGACATCTGCTCAGCTCACAGTGGGTTCATCAAACATGACTTTATCATAAGTCCAGGTGCATCTCCATCTTGTATTAACTTTTATTTCTGAATTTGAGGTAAACTTTTTCATCTTTAAAAATGATACCAAGTCATTTTTTGCGATATGAATATTATTTCTTAAATACTGGGAATGTGATAGGTTTCTATTCTGTGTTTGATTAATGCATGTTTTAAGGGGGCAAATGTTAATTTTCAATATTGGAGGGCACCTAGGCTCAATATGGTGATCACTGACACAGCTTAATTTTCAGTATTTTGATTAAACATCCTAAGTATGTGATACAGTCATCCTAGACAGTTGACTTTCTTCATGTCTGTGGTCTATATTTGTATACACAACTTTCTCCTCTTTCATTGAATTTGTGTCAGTTTTTACCAAGTATACACTTACTTCAGTATCTACATGGTGGGTGGTGCCTGTGGCTCGAAGGAGTAGGGCGCTGGCCCCATATACCGGAGGTGGTGGGTTCAAATGCGGCCTCAGCCAAAAACTGGAAAAAAAAAAAAAACCCAAAAAACTATATGGTGATCTATGCTGTTTTCAAAAGTGAATTAGTTACCTACTTTTAAATGTAAGTAATAAGAACTTATGAACAAAAAGGGTACATTTTCTAAAGCTTTAAGACCAGTTGAAATTGAATCTCTGAACTTTTTCTGTATGTTAAATATCTATTTGCTTATTAATTTATTCTTGTGCCTTTTTAGAAGAAACTTACCCTCAAATGCTTTGATATTTTAGTGGTAATATATATATATATATTTTTTGCAGTTTTTTTTTTTTTTTTTTTTGGCCAGGGCTGGATTTGAACCTGCCATCTCTGGCTTATGGGGCTGGCGCCCTACTCCTTTGAGCCACAGGGGCCACCCTTAGTGGTAATATTTTTAAAGGTAATCTTTATGGTAAGAAGTCCTAAGAAATGAATTTGATACTGGCCAGATATGAACCATAAATATTTTACTGTGAATCTATATAAATTTTGATGTTTAATTCTTCCTTCTGCTCTCGCTTGCAAGGCAGAAATGTCAGATGTAAAGAAAATGTTAATAATTGGAAAATCGTTTGCTTTAGATTTTTTTCTTGGTGAGGTGTGGAGTTACAGGCTGGCTGGCTGTAGACATACACGCCCTTCTTTTTCTGAATGCTCATTTCCAATGAAGGATCAAACATGGTAAATGTGGGTGATATTTAGATATTTTAGAATTATTAATAATAACGACATAAACATAAATAGACTGACCTGCTTTGAAAATCACACACGGGCGGCTGCGTTGTGCCCAGGCCTTCTGAGCCATGCCGGTCTGGTCAGAAGGGCAGCCCGTGCCGGGTGCTGTGGGCAGAGGGCACCTGCGGGCTTGCTGTGACCTTTCAATGGCTTGATGTTTTCAGTACTTTTCACCTAAAATCAGAACAACACCAGTGTGCTTCTTCTTGAAACTCCGTTAAATGTGTAGCACTGAGCTAGCTGATTATCATTTCAGAACATTTGGGAACTGCAGTTGGTATTGTGGACTTTAGAATGTTTTGAAGCTCTTTACTTGTAAAAAGTCCATTCTTGGCTACATTTTAACAGGGAAGGAAATGACTTAAATATGGAAAACCTAAACCCCGAGCCGAGACCATCAATTCCAAATATCAGTTTACTGTGAGGACAAAATAAAACAAGGTCTTCTTTCTTTTTTTTTAAATTGAGACAGTCTCACTATGTCGCTCTGAGTAGAGTGCCATGGTGTCCCAGCTCACAGCAACCTCAAACTCCTGGGCTTAAGAGATTCTCTTGCTTCAGCCTCCCAAGTAGCTGGGACTGTAGGCACCTGCCGTTAACACCCAGCTATTTTTTGTTGTTACAGTTGTCATTTTTTGTTGTTGTGGCAGTTGTTTAAGTGGCCCAGCTTGGGTTTGAACCCAACAGCCTTAGTGTATGTGGCTGGCGCTGTAACCACTGTGCTACGGGGCCTGAGCCAAAATGAGATATTCTTGGAAGTGAGATGAGCTTGCTGGATGATGCAAAATTTAAACCAACACAGAGTGTGTGAGGAACGTTTATAACAAGGACATACTATGGAGAGGTGGCACAGAGAGTGATGGGGACCAGGCAGATTGCAAATCCTGGTTCTGCCAGCCACGCTTCGAAGCACAGTCTTTAACTCAGCCTTTTTTTTTTTTTTTTTTTAAGGCAGATTAGGGGCACTGAGGGTCCTTACTTTGTGAGATTCTTGTTGTGAATATTGAATAACTCTGATGTGTAAAGATCTCAGCACACAGCCCAGCAGCGAGGGAAAGCTTCTACTCTCAAGGTTACCTACCCAAGAAGTCCAGTTTTTCCTGCAATGCTGAGTAGTAAGAGGTTTAATTAAACAATTCTTGTGACTAAGGTTCACCTTAACTTAATGGTCTTGGAAAAGAAGTTAGGATAATCTGTACTACTTTCTAACCGCATATTTCAATGGAAGTAAAAGATGCCTTTAAGAAAAATGAGTGCTGGCTCGGCGCCTATAGCTCAACTGGCTAAGGCGCCAGCCACGTACACCTAAGGTGGCGGGTTCGAATCCCCAGCGTGGACCTGCCAAACAACAATGGCGGCTGCAACCAAAAAATAGCCCTGCGTTGTGGCGGGCGCCTGTGGTCCCAGCTACTTGGGAGGCAGAGGCAGAGGCAAGAGACTCGCTTGAGCCCAGGAGTTGGAGGTTGCTGTGAGCTGTAATGCCACGGCACTCTACCCAGGGGGACAGCTTGAGGCTCTGTTGCAAAAAAAAAAAAACATCCCAAAGATAATGACATATCGCTTTACTTTATTTTATTTTAAAGACAGGGTCTCACTATGTTGCCCAGGCTGGTCTCAAACTCCTGGATCAAGTGAAGCCTTACAGAATGCTGGGATTATAGGCATGAGCCACCGTACTCAGCCTCAGTTTATGATCATAAACAATTCAGTCAGAGTTTTTAGTTACAAGCAGCAGAAACTAACTCTATATATTTAAGCATTTTATTAAAAGAAGTTTAAGGTTAAAGCGAGTGGATTGTATAGTGTGTAAACTGTATCTCAATAAAGTGTTAAAAGAAAAAAAAGGAGACGGACTCACATAATCAGTGGAAGGACTGGCCTGAGGCTATAGGTGTTTCCAGGAACAACACCAAAGACCATGGTACAGAACTGGCCAGAGAAGAACCTGATGCTGCTGGCTCTGTTCTCCACACCATGAAGGGTGCACAATTGGCCTTGCTGCCCAGAACTGACTTTACAGTGTCCGTACTGCTGGCCTGCACCAAAGCCAATTCCTGGCTTTGAACTTGACTTTTCTGAAATAAAGTCTCCTATGCCTATTAACTAGCTGCAAACCCCCACCCTACCCTGGGAATTGAGTTTCCTGGGATTCTATTTTGGGAAAGGAGAATACCCAAAGCCAGAAATACTCTACAAATAGTTAAGAGTGTTCAAAAGATGCTGAGCGGGACAGCGCCTATGGCTCAGTGAGTAGGGCACTGGTTCCATATACTGAGGGTGGCAGGTTCAAACCCGGCCCTGGCCAAACTGCAACAACAACAAAAAATAGCTGGATGCTGTGGCGGGCACCTGTAGTCCCAGCTACTCAGGAGGCTGAGGCAAGAGAATTGCCTAAGCCCAAGAGCTGGAAGTTGCTGTGAGTTGTGACGCCATGGCACTCTACTGAGGGTGACAAAGTGAGACTATGTCTCTAAAAAAAAAAGGATGCTGGGCAGCCTGAAAGGCCTTAAAAAGGTCTGTATCAACAGCTTCAAATTTTCACTGAACTTACTAGACTTCTAGAATTCTACGTCAATGTTGGGCTTATCAAATCTCCAATTTTTCCAAAAATACCCAATAATTAAGATCAAGGATGATTGCATGCACATATATACCATCTGCTCCCATAGCCATAGGTTTCACATCCCAGGATTCAACCAATGTTGAATGGGAACCCATGGATACAGAGAGCAGAATATACTTCTAATAGTTAAGAACATGCTCTTTAGAAGCAGACTTTCTGGATTCACATCTTCAGTTTTGCTATTTTTTACCATATTTCCCCGAAAATAAGACCTACCCCAAAAATAAGCCCTAGCAGGATTTCTATACATTTGTTAAATATAAACCCTACTCTGATAATAAGACCTAGTGATGGGCGCCGCTATGCAGCGTATCTGCATAGCCACACCATACATTTCAGCGTGTGGAGAGGAAGCCATCCCCTGAAAATAAGCCCTAGTGTGTCTTCTTGAGAATAAATGAATATAAGACAGTGTCTTATTTTTCCGGGAAACACGGTAGCTGTGTAACCATAGGCAATTTAATCTCTCAGTTTCTCCAACTATAAACCAGGGCAATAATGTCTTATACCAGTGTTGTATGTTTCAAGTGAGTTGCCATATAGAGAGCTCTTAAAACCATGCTTGAGTGAGTAAGGGTGAGTTAATATTATGTTAGTGAATAAGTACTATAAGGAGATGGGAATGTCCTGAGACTGTAAATTTTACAATATGTGAAAAAGTCATTGATTCCAAAGTGAAAGAGTCGTGACTCTTGCATTTGATGAGGTGGAAACAAAGTGTGGATAAATACATGAATAATTATGATACAAGGCAGATCACAATAAGTGTACAATATTGGTACCCACTAAATATTATGGGAGATTCTTTTCTGCAGGAACCTTGAGACATAGTTTGGAGTATGTTAGGTCTGAGCTATTCTTGAAATGAAGAGTATAAATTTGATGGGCCAAACTTGGTGGTGGGGAGAAGAAACAGAACATTCCAAGCAGAAATGGTGCAGTTTGAGCAAAAGCCCAGAAGTAAGACATGGTATGAAAAAAGGGATAGGTATTTGCATGAGTGAAAGAAGGTTTAACGGGAGAAAAAGGTAGGGGAAAAAAAAAAGCATGGACCAAACTGTGGAGTGTTTTAAATGCTAGTCTGGATTTCATCATTATGAACGGATGAAATCATCAGTGATTCTGTACCAGGAAAGTCCCAACCGATTCCAAAATATTTTACCCCAAATCGTTCTATTTCTTCCAATCCATTAGTTACCCTCTCATTCTATACTCTTTGGAAAGATCAGCTTTTCAAGTCTGTAAGATAAAATTAATCATATTTATAAGACGAATTGGGACCTGATATGAAATGGCTTTGCCTGGAGTTTTCTAATTTCCCTTTACTCTACTCTCCTCCCCTGAGCTGCCGAGAGCTGGTTGTTTTTTGGTTTTTTTTTTTTTTATCTTAACAGGCAAAAGCCAGTCGAAACTATTCAGTGATTCAAGTTTTTCAGCATTTAAGAGGCAAAGACAGGACTGAGTTTCTCATTCATCTCTCGACCAGCACATTTCTTGCCTCTTACTCACCCTTTCTGAGATCAAAGAGAATGGTCTGGGGAAACTGTGTTGAAGTCAAGCAGTTCCTTATCTGAAATGTAGCTAAGGTTCCCCTTTCCTTAATGTTAGGTATGTTCCCTCCAGCAACAAATCCACAGAAAAAAAAAGATAGGAGAGTGACTCCCCTGAACCCTTGAACAGTACTTGTTCACAAATGTTCCCTTGGGCCCTTAAGTCCCTCAGCCAGGCCAGACCTGGCAGGAATCCCAGGGCTCCGGCACCTCTCACCCAGTAGTAATTCCTTCTCAGGGCGAGTCTTCCAAACCTGCGACCAATGAGTTCGCTTATGGAATAGGTTCACATACTTATGGCTTAAGACTTTTCAAGCATGAATCTGAGTCAAAGAGTATTCCAAAAGAAATAGGACTAGGAATTCCTAGGGAACAGACGTGCTATTGTTAAAGGCTCTGTGTGACTCTGCATAACTCCATGCTCCATAAATTTGGTTCCACGACTCTAAGTCAAAATAGAAAATTCACTTGTTCTATCAAATATCTGGCTGCTTTACTAGTATTTACAACACACACTATTGGCTATTTATTTACTTATTATTATTATTTTTTTTTAGCTCATGGAGATTTTATTGGCCCATGGAATTGAAGAGTTCAGAAGGAGTTCCAACCCCCAGGTCAGCTGGGTCAGGGCTCTGGCTTTCCTTCTTTCTGCCCTTATTCATTCTGGCTTTGCACCCAGGCTGGCTTCCCTCATGGTGGCAAGAGGGCCCTCAGGAGTGGGGCTACTTGTTGGGAGATAACCTCATGATTTCACTATAGATTTAATGAATTGTCTTACTTTTCTTCAAAATCCAGCAGGTGCTACATTACACAAAGGCAGGGTCTTTGACAAATGGTTCTTCAAAGTATCAACGTGTAAAGCACCAAACTTCCAGGGCTGGGCAAGGGGTAAGTGTTAAGTCATCATGATTGCTGTGGATGTCCTCATTGTCCAAGCCCACATGGTCTCTTCAAGCCTGGATAGCTCTGCCGGTCACAGTTCAGGACAGCACCCAGGCCTTTGCTTCATTGGGACCCTGGGACGCAGGGCTAAATCTTCTTGCATTGACACACTGCATGTTTCCTCCCCAGTCCTTCCATCATGGCTTATTTGTAAGGGATTTGGAAAATAAAGCAATGGATATGGGGAAATATTGAGGCCAATTTCTATGGACATAGAGGAAGTCTAAAACATATAATGAAAATAAATTATCATTTCCTATTTATTATTATATTTTCATATGCAAGGTGGTTCTATTTTTAATCCAAATGTTAGGAAAATGAGCTAATTTGTATAATTGCCTAAAATAGCACTGAGGACATTTTCTCTATGAATGGCCTGGGTTTTTCGGTGTGAGGGTGCATAGACATGTGCAGACTATATGTATGTTGGGGGACGTGAGAGGTAGTCAGGGAAGTGACAGTCTGGTTCTGCCACTGAGTAAGTAGCAGACAACATAAACTCAGCGTGGTTTAAGCTCTTCATGTACATTATCTCACTTCATTCTCCTGACTGTCCAATGATATAAGTTCTATCATTCCCATTTATAGATGGAGAACTGAAGTTCAGAAAGGCAAATAAATTTCTTGAGTTTGCACAGCTAGAAAGGGGCTGGGCTGGGCTCTGCAACCAGGTAGTCTGTCTCCAAAGCCGGAGGAGAAACAACTAGCCTGGACTGGCTTCCACAGTTCCTTTCCCTGAGGTGTGTACTATCTGATGTTCCCTAGTAATAGGACAAAAGACGTCTCAGACCTCTTGAAGTGTCTTTTGAAAAGCCTTTTCTCTGGGAAGTCCATAGACTTCTGGTTCAGCATAAAGAATAGAAGAGTTTGCCCAGGCCCTTTTGCCCCAGGAAACATTTCATTTCCTCCAGTATAATGACCCTCTTCCCTTTTCATATGGTTGAATAGGTTTCACAACTTAGACAAAGAGCTACTATGAATCTTTAAAATATATTTTTCTGATTGGGAGAGAAATACATGCCGATTGGAAAGTTTAAAAAAATAAGACACAAATATATGCAAGGAACCACCTAAAAATCCCCTGAATCTCCTGAGATAATAACTGCTAACATTTTTATGCATTTTTTTAGCACATACAGCTTCCTGTTGTGTTTTTTTATATGTGATTACGTGGTGAACATTTTCCCATAACTCTTTTATTTATTTATTTTTTTATTTTTTCAGTTTTTTGGCCAGGGGTGGGTTTAAACCAGCCACCTCCAGCATATGGGGCCGGCGCCCTACCCATTTGAGCCAGAGGCGCCGCCCTAACTTTCCCATAACTCTTGAGGGTAAAAACTGTGTCTCTTAAAACATTTCCAGGACCTAGCACAGTACCTGGCATATAACAATGAGCATCTAATTCGTAAAATCTAATTATCTGATTAAATAAACATTTTTTTTTTTTTGAGACAGAGCCTCAAGCTGTCCCCCTGGGTAGAGTGCCTTGGCATTACAGCTCACAGCAACCTCCAACTCCTGGGCTCAAGCGAGTCTCTTGCCTCCGCCTCCCAAGTAGCTGGGACCACAGGCGCC
>CAUYTI010129690.1:0-12970 GCA_963575145.1 Galago senegalensis
TGAAAAGGGCGTGGAGAGAGATTCAGTTCTAACAAGCATGAGAGAGCTCGCGAGATGAGAGCATTGGTGAATTGGCAGTCTCTACACCTGTGGTGTTGAGAAGCACGAGCTCAGCCTTATATTAGGCTGGAGGAGAAGGCAGTTGGGAGCACGCGCATTCTATCGCGGGCATGCTTACTCTGACTTTGTCTCCTCGCCTACCTGCAGAACGCCAGCACGGCGTCTCTGCTGAAGATTACCAAGCTCTGCTGAAGACTAAGATCTATCTATTCTAAGATGACTACTTTACTCTCTCTAAGATACTCTGTCTCTCTCTCTCTCCAGCTAAAGTAGCTAGCCCTCAGGTACCTAAGAGAAACTGTTCCTGAGCTAAGTAGCTTAGTAGTCTGTGTCCAGAACCTGCCTAACCTGGGCCTGAGACCTGGCCAGTCCCGGGCCCTGACAAGGGGTGTCAGAAGGGGGACAGTGAACGCCACTGACAAATGGTGCTGTGAGCAGGATTCAGTGAATGCAGACCAAGAGGGAAATAAGCTTTAGCAAACAAGAAAAGAGAAATAGAAATACTTAGAGGGAAAAGAAATATCTAAGAAAGACAGCCAACAGCAGGCCTTTCTCATTTGATTTTTCCTCTTCTTTCCTACGTTTTCTCTTTCCAAATTCTAACTACTACTTCTGTGGGGGGAAAAGCTGGTAAAATCCTTTAGCCTATTTTGTGAAGCAGCTGGAGAAAAAGCAGAAAAAAGCTTTTAGACAAGAGGGGAAGAGAAAAGAGAACTAGGAGATAAGAACCTTTAGTAAATAAGCCTTTAGCCTCGGGGGTGAGAAAAACCTTTGGTAAAACAGCAAAGAGAAAACTTTGGGAATAGGTTGCGAGAGTTTATTAAGTTAGGGAAGAGAACTTCTAACTGCCTTCCCCTGTATCTTCGCCCAATGCCAGCAGGAAGCAGCTTTTGAGAGATCTACGCCCCGATTCCCTTTTTGGCAGTTAAGAGTTCTGTTTAAAAAGAAAAGAATTGAGGTAGATTAAGGCTGGTGAAGAAATAGTGGAAGTAAAGTTTTGTAAAACAAGACTCCAGAGTAAAAAAAAAACAGCTAAAGAGCTCCTGTTCCTTAAGGCAGCCAAAGGTTCTAAGAATTGAAAGGGAAAGATTGTAAAAAGTAAAAGGCTAAAAGAAAAAAACCAGTAGAGAAAAATCATGGCAAATGAGATACAGCAGTTGAAATACAGTTGAGAGATCAGGTGAATCTTATAGAAGCAGGTAAATGCTATATTGACATGACAACTCAGATTGGGCAGCTGCAAGATCAAGGTAAATCCCCCAGTTAACATCAAATGCCATAAATGTGGGAAGCTAGGCCGTAAGAGAAAAGAGTTTAAAAGGGAAAAGAACGTTGAATGCTAAAGAAAAGGAACAAAGAGCATGTAAACCTCCAGGTGTATGTCCCAAGTGTAAGAAGGTTTTCATTGGGCAAACAAATGCTATTAATAGAGATGGAACACCTTTATTGTAGGGAAATTATCAGTTGGGCCAGAATCAGGACCCCCTGGTAAATGAAAGAAAAAAGTTTAATATTTTCATTTCAAACCATTCTCAGAAAAAACAGTATAATTCAATTCTGTGCCGTGGAAGCACTCTGCCAGCTTGGTTAGACCTGTGGTGCCCCAGCATAAAACTGGGGAAATTAAACCAGACCAATGGAAGACAATAGAGAATAATTAATTAAATATGTTTCTGGAAAATTAGGTTATCTTTTGTGGTGAAGGGGTAACCGACCTCTCATCAGTGTCTGTGCACTATAACTGAGTCCAGCTAAGGAGACTGGACACGGCCCCAAGGGGAAGTGTCACTCAGAAGCAAGTGAAGCCTTTGGAAGATTATGAGAGGTGAGAACAAAGGGAGGAAAGAGTAGAAGTTAAACCACCTCTGTGCTAGGAAACTCCATTTGGGGGGAAAAAAGGAGTCTGGAATCAATTAGCAAAAATTTCACTGGAAAAACAGCTTGAAAGCAGGAAAAACTCTATCAAGGAATTGTGAAGGGTGGTTGGTACCTTTGGACCACGAGTAACAGTTCCACGAGAGGTACTGCCAAGTGTGGCACCATTAGTCCTCGAGTAACAGTCTTTTGAGATCTGTGAAGGGTGGACTTAGGGACCTCAAGTAGTAAAACCTTTGGAATAGCGAGAGAAAAATCCTTTGCGCGCAAAGATTGTAAGGAAAGGGTTATTTTTTTGTTCGTCTGTTAAGTAAATATCAAAGGAAAGTTTCTACAGTTAAAGAAATAATAAATTCTTTCAGGAAAGATTTGCTTTTCTCCATTTAAAAAGACCTTTAAGGAAAGTAACATTTTCCCCTAGCAGCGGCTAATAGTTTACATCTGTATTGGGCTTCCTCATTTAAAGAGCCCATACCTGGAATTCTGAACTCTAACAATTACCATCTGTTGCCTAGAAAGAAAAGGCCTAGATAAAAGGAAGAACTGCCCTTACCATGTTTAACCACAGTTATTTTGTTTGTATATTAAAAAGGGGAAAAATGTAGCAGCCCATATAGCCTGTGGCTAGGCAGAGTGAGAGGTATAGGAAATACCTGTAATGGAACACCTTGATGAAAAGGGCATGGAGAGAGATTTGGCTCTAACAAGCATGAGAGTTTGTGAGATGAGAGAAGTGGTGAATTGGCAGTCTCTACACCTGTGGTGTTGAAGCAGGAGATCAGCCTTATATTAGGCTGGAGGAGAAGGCAGTCAAAAAGCATGCACATTCTATCACAAATCCACTTACTGTCTCCTCTCCTGTCTGTAGAACACCAGCATGGCGTCTCTCTGTTTAAGATTACCAAGTTCTGCTAAAGACTAAGATCTCTGTTCTAAGACTGCTTTACTCTAAGATACCGTGTCTCTCTCTCTCCAGCTAAAGTAGATAGCCCTCAAGGACCTAAGAGAAACTGTTCCTGAGCAAGGTAGCTTAGTGGTCTGCGTCCAGAACCTACCTAAGCCAGGCTGGAGACCTGGCCAGTCCTGGGCCCTGACAAGTGGTGCCAGAAGTAGATCCTGACTATTCCTATCCTAAGAAATTACAAAAATGAGAGAAAAGAAACAAGGCAGAATAAAGAAGATAAAGATTAGAGCAGACAGCAGCAAAAACAGAAACACAATCAAGAAATTCAAGGAAACAAAAAGACGTTTATTTAAAAAGATTGCTTGCTAAACTTCCAATAAGTATAATTAGGAAAAAGAAAATACAAACTATAAGTATCAGGAATGAGAGATTAATTGCCAATTCTAGAGATACTAAAGGATGATAAATTAACATTATATACAACTTCAAGCTAAGAAATTCAACTAAGATACAATGAACAAGAACAAATCTTTAAAGAAATTTTTCTATAGATATGCATGTGTTTATTTGGTATGGATAGCCACTTGCAAGATTACACCAAAAAAATCTTAATAGTGCTATATCCACTTTCAAATTGAATCTTTAATTGAAAATCATACCCTCAGAAAACTCTAGGCTTAGCTGGCTTTACTGGCATTTTGTTTGGTTTTGCTTTGGGACAGTTTCCTGGGATCCTCCTGCCCAATCTCTCAGGTAGCTCAGATCACAGACTTGTACCATCAAGCCTGGCCTCTAGTGGTGAGTTCTCTCCTTTAAGAAAGAAATAATAGTTGCGAACAAACTCTTCTGGACAACTAAGGGAAAGGAATAGTTCCCAGCACATACTACAGGGCTAGCATTGGGTGCTCTGATACCAGGTAAAAGCATTTTAAGTAAAGAAACCTACAAACCAATATCTTTCATTAACAGAGGCAAAAATTCTAAATATGACTTCAGCAAATTGAAACTAACAACATATAATATTCCAGGAATGAAAGGCAGGGTGATATTTTAAAATCAAATCATGTAAATCATTATATTAAGAATTTTCAAAAAGCATACAATCATCTGAGTAAATCACCAAAACACATTTGATAAGATACATTTATTCTTGGTAAAGATTCTGAGCAAACATAGGAAAGATCTTTCTAATCTGATAAAAAGTATCCATTACCAAAAAACACATGCTTTGCAAGATTTCAATCTACGTAATACAAAAATTGCATTTTGTGATATAAGTAGTAGGAAATCAAAATCTAAAAAGCAATAGCATGGGCAATAATATCAATATGTATTAAATACTTAGGAATAAAACTAATAAAATCCACAATTTCTACCCTGAAAAATATTAAATATTGCCGAGAGAAAAGAAGACATAAATTCTTATACTACGTTTATGAATTGGAAGCTGCAATATTGTTGAAATGTTGATTATCCTTAAATTGATTTGTGAATTACACGCAATCTCAAGATTTCAAGCAGACTTTTTAACTTTTTTAAAGAAATAAACAAGCTGATTCATTTGGGAATGCAAAGGACCTGAAACAGCTGAAACAACTTTGAAGAACAAAATTGAAGGATTTATATCACCTGACTTCAAAATGTATTATAATTACTATAATTAAGACAGTGCAATTATAGCATAAAGACAGATAAATAGAACATAGCAGAACAAAATGTTCAGAAATAAACACAGTTGATTTTTGACATAAGAAAATGTAATTCAGAAGAGAAAGGACAGACTTTTCAAACAGTAATACAGGAAAAGTGGATATCCATAGGTAAAAGGGAAAAAAAGTTTACAGAAAATTAACTCAAAATGGATTGTAATCCTAGATGTTAAAACCACAAAAATTCTAGAAGAAAACATGGGAGAAAAATCTCTGGCCTTGAATTAAGCAGATTTCTTTATGACATCAGAGCAGAATCCATAAAATTTTATAAGGTGGACTTTATCAAAACTGTACTCATTCAAAGATAGTATTAAGAAAATAGACAAACTACAGACCAAGACAAAAATATTTGCAAATCATGTATCTGATAGCAGACTTGTATCTATGTATAAAAAATTCTCAAAACTTAAAAATACTCAGGCAATCTTCTAAATGGGCAAATTATTTCAGCATGCATTTTACAAAAAAAGGTATCTGATGGCAAGTAAGTGCACACAAAATGTTCAAAATCGTTAGTCCTTAGGTAAATGCCAATCAGATTAAAGTCATAGTGCTCTTACGCTCCTATTGAAATGACTAATATTACAGTGACTGAACATACCAAATATTGGCAAGAATGTGATGGGACTTGAACTTTCATCTGCAGCTAAAGGCTGTATAAAGGTATGACAACTTTGTAAGAACCTTGGTGGTTCCTTAAAACGGGAACTCATGCCACATAAACTAGCTGTTCCACTCCAAGGTACTTACCCCTCAAAACATAAAACTTACCAGTTTAACATCATATAAGTTTTTGATGGCAAGAACCCCATCAGTTTTTTCTGTACCCCCATGCCAAGAGGAGTACGTGGCAATAAGCACTCAAAATCTATTTGTCAAAATGATAAATTGAATATTAAGGGGGGGGGTAATTCTTACCCTGCCTTCTTTACAGGAGTCCTATAAAAGAGAAAAGGCTCTGAGTCACTATGTGTTCAAAAATATAAAACTATTGATATTTGTAGTATTAGAGAAAAATGTGCTGGGGCTCAAGAGTTTAATGCTGATTTGGTGATGAACACAGTTTAAATGGGGCTAGAAGGATCAGAAACCACTTTAGAAGCACAGCCTAAAATGGTATCTTCACAGATCTCTCATTGGTGTCCGGCCCCTCTTGGCTTCACAAGCAATCACTTCATTTGCTTCCTCTATTCAGGATGGTCTTTCCCTTTCGCTCAAAGAGCAGGCAAGGCTGGCATTTTGTGGGGGGAGCCGGCGAGCAGGACCCTTGGCATACTTAAAGACTTCCCGTGGCTTGGTGCTTTTTCTTGGAGGGCTCAGTTTGCAGATTTTTTTCTGCCATTTAAAAAAATGAGACTGCTGAGGTGGAGCTTGCAGACCCCGGGGGAGAGAAACCCTCAGTGCTGCTGACAAGGGACCTCACTCGCCCTTCTTGAATCTTTGATGCTTGCCGGAGGAAACAGGCTTGCTTTTGAAACCTGAAAGCTAGATGTCTCACCTGGCCTGATGCCACTCGCAGGGATGGGAACATTGGCAATAAGAAGCCTGGATTCCTAACTGCAAAAAACAAGATGCAAGCTGAAACATAAAATATGAACAAAGTAATGTGCAAACCAGTACAGGCAGTTTGGATAGTCAGGGAAGTCGTGAAAACGGTGTCAGCGAGACATGAGTGCCGGCCAGTCCTACCTCTGGACCTGATCGCGTGACACCTCACCGGTGATTTCCCCCTTGTAACTGATGCGGCCTCTGCAAAAATAAGGAACTTGGATTGAATTCTCTCTCAGGTCTTCTCAGATTCTGTTATTCCTGTGAAACTCCTGAAATTCTTCCTGTGAAAGTGACAGAAGCCCTTGGTCACATTTGCTTAATCTCTAGATTGACTCCAGGAAGGGACTGGTTTTAGGGCTCTCCTGTTCTCCTTTCTTCTGGGTTTCCAATTAGGGTTCTTGTCTGGAGAAAGTAGTGGGGAAAAAAACTGACAGATTTAAGTAAAAAAGGAGCTCATTGAAAGGATAGTGTGCGGCTCTCAGAATCACAAGGGGACTGAAGGAGCAGGAAGGAAAGTGGGGGCGGGGGCCGGCCGGCATCACAGCACCCATTCTGTCTAGTGCCTTGCGCACCCCACGGTTCCTCCAGGAACACTGGAAGCCAGGCTGGCACCATGGTCCCCTTCAGCCCAGACACAGGATGTCACAACTGGTAACATTGTGTGCTTAAGTAGCTGCCACCAACACCTGCCTCTGGAATGGGTTCCTGGACACCCACTGCTTTTTGAGTCACAAGCTCCCAATTCAGTCTTGGTGGCTGGGTCTGATGGCCTGAGCTCCTGTCGTATCATCTAGTTCT
The DNA here is from genome assembly GCA_963575145.1 of Galago senegalensis. NCBI lineage: Eukaryota > Metazoa > Chordata > Mammalia > Primates > Galagidae > Galago > Galago senegalensis. The sequence goes on from CAUYTI010129690.1 coordinate 6,901, forward strand.
AGGCTCCAGAGAAATGTGAAGTGAATATGTGGGTTTTTCAATATTTATAGTGGAGGCTAAGTTGTATCTCCCACCAAGGCTGATGAGGTGGAAAATCCTTTCACAGATGAAGAGCTTCAGTTATGTTACAGGCACCAAAAAAAGGCAAATGTTTACAACGCCAAAATGACATCAGTAGGAAAAGAACATGCCTCCGTATAGTGCCCTATATCGTAAAGGACCCCAGCTTCTAAAATCCAGACTGGGGGCAGTGCCTGTAGTTCAAGGAGTAAGGCGCCAGCCCCATATGCCAGAGGTGGCGGGTTCAAACCCAGCCCTGGCCAAAAAATAAATAAAAATATAAAAAAGCAAAAAATTAAAAAAAAATCCAGACTGGGAAAAAAGGCTGCAGGACATTTAGTCCAGGCCTCCCATTTTACAAATGGGAAAACTGAAGCTTCAAAAGGAACAATAACTTCTGTGAGCAGGACCAGAACTCAGGTTTCCCACCTTCCAGCCAGTGGGCTTTCTCCTACGTCATGCTGCCTTCCAAGACAAAGGGCAGAATCCCTTCTTTGTCAATGAGACAAAATGCTAAATGTTCATAACATTTATTTTTGCAACTTAGCTTGATTTATTGTGGAAGTTTCGAGATAAAGCAGATTAGATCTGATCCCCTCCAGATTCCAATTCAATTAGTGTTCATTAACCACCTACTGTAATGGCAGACAGCACGCTGCTGTCCTCCTCGAGGCAGCGGGAGGCGTGGGGATCGATTTGGACCTGAGGAACACCTGGAAGTGGGGACTAGCGTGCTCTGGAGCTCTCACCATCTGTCATGTCAGCTTCTCTCTGATCGTCATTTTACCCTCCCTTTTTGATAAATACCTGTGCAGCTGGTCCTCACTGACAACAAGGCAACTGTGGAATAGTTGCAATAGCTGCAGAAAGATATTTTAGAGTGTCAGTAAGTAGCTCAGGTCCCTCAGTCCCATTAACAAAATCCCTATAAAGCAACAATTGGCCCAGGCTGTCCATCCCTGGGCTATCAACTATAGATAGGAGGTCAGAATTACAGTCTGCAGGGCTGCAGCCAGAGCAACTCCATGATAACTATGACTGAGGAGGGCAAAGCCTGGAAATGCTCAGGCAACACGTTGATTCCATTACTGATGCATGAACTAACTTATACATTAGCTCCGCTTTCTCATGTCTGCTTCTGATATTTATTTCATTTTGCTGCACTTTAGGCCATGTTTTAGATACTAGAGATACAGGACAAGAAACAGAGGGTATCTTAAAAAGATAAATACAGAAATAAGGTGTGTGTCTGATAGTGGGAAGTGCCATGGGAAAAAATTAAGTATGGTTAAGAGTGAGGGTGGGAAGTTGGTCCCTGTGCATGTGTGCACCACTCTGGGGAGTGTGGGCAGAGGAGGCCTCATTGAGAAGAAGTCCTTTCAATTGAAACCTAAAGGAAGTGAGGGAGTGAGACATGAGGCTGTGGGGCAAAAGCATTCCAACAAGAGAAACAGCAGGTGCAAAGGTTTCTAGTCTGGAATGTGCACTCAAGGAGTAGCAAAGAGCTTTCAGTGGCTTCAGCAGAAAGAGGGGAAGAATGCAGGAGATGGTGTCAGAGCTGAGAGGAGCCAGATCCTGTAAGTCTGGGCTGGGTAAACCAGTCACAACTTTGGTGTCTGAAGAGATGGGGACTCACTGAAATGTTTTAAGAAAAGAAGGACCAGAATCTCAGATCTGTGTATTGTGTTGAGAGAAGGCTATGGGTTGTAAAGGTGCAATCTGGGAGAGCAACTAGGAGGCTATGATGATGATTTAAACATGACTTGATGTTAGTTTAAAACAGCAGTAGTAGGCCAGGCGTGGTGGCTCACGTCTGTAATCCTAGCTCTCTGGGACGCCACAGCAGGTGGATTGCTTGAGCTCAGGAGTTTGAGATCAGCCAGAGCAAGAAGACAACTCTGTCCTTACTAGAAATAGAAAAACTAGGTGGATGTGGTGGTTCACACCTATAGTCCTGGCTGGTCAGGGAGGCTGAGGCAGGAGGACTGGTTGAGCCCAGGAGTTTGAGGTTGCTGTAAGCTGTGATGCCACAGCACTCTACCTAGGGCCACTGAGTGAGACTCTGCCTCAAAACAAAGTGATAGTGAGAAAGTGGTCAAACTTGGGATTTATTTTGAAGGTAGAACTGATAGGATTATGTTAACTGGATGTGGACAGTGAGAGAAGAGAGTTGTTAATGAGATTTGACCTGAGCAACTGGAAAGATAGAGTTGCCAGAGACTGGAGGAGAAGCAGCCCGCACTGTGAAGGGAGATAAGTGTCTGGCTTGGGCTGTGTTAAGTTGGAGACGCATTTTAGACCTCTAAGTGGACTTTGAATGGACAGTCAACTATGTGAACATTGAGTCCAGGTGAGAAGCCAAGCTGGATGTATGTATTGTGGAATTATTAGTGCATAGATGATAATTAAAGCCTTGAAACTGAATGAGATCACCTGGGAAGTGGATATGAGTAGAAAAGAGCTGGGGGCAAAGGAGTGACACCTGGGGAAGTCCATTTGGGGTGTCCAACTGTGGCTCACAGGCTGCATGCTAATTACTTGAGGCCTATTTTGCTTATCTGTGGTGTAAGATGTCACCAAAAGTATGCACAGACCTTTTTTTAAATACTCTTCAGCTTCCCTTAGTGTTTGTGTATTTAACATGTGGTCCAAGACAATTCTTCTGATTTGCACCAGAGAAGAAAAAAGGTTGGACACCCCTAAGAGAGACTGGGGTGATAAGGAGAAGCTGAAAGGAAATGAAACAGCACTGTCCAGGGAGATGGGAAGAGAACCAGGGGAGGGGGGTGTTCCAGCAGACAAATGAAAGCTATTTCAGATAAAGAGAATCATTAAGTGGGTTGATAATCCCTGATACTTCAATCCAGGTGAGCCTACTAGATTTAACAACATGGAGGTCGCTGGCACCTTTCTAAGTTGTTGGGTTTCTCAAGTTTGGTTTTATTTTCGGTGAGGTGGTGGGAACAAAACCCAAGCATAATAAAGGAGAAAATAGGGAGAGAGGACTCAGACACCTATTGTAGCAAACTCTTCGGAAGATTTTGCTGCAAAATGGAACAGAGAAATGGGATGGTAAGTGGAGGTCAGGAGGTGTTTGGTTTTAAGATGAGAGTGTTGAAACATCTGTGTGCGAATCATTTGGCAGAGAGGGGAAAGTAGTTGGTTCAGGAGAGAGGCAGCAGACGTAGTGGACAGAATGTCCCTGGACAGCTGAGAAATACTGATGATACATGAGAGGTAAGGTAACGGCCAGCCTGGGTAACCAGAGGCCAGAGGCAATAGGAGCACAAAGCAGGTGAAGCACTGGGCAGAGCAGCAGGAACATACACAGGTGCCTGTCTTCACCTTCATGTCTCTTTTCCAAGTAAAGCAAAAAGTAAAGTCATCAACCGAGAGCGGGAACGGAAGAAGAGAGAGGTCTGGGGATACAGGAGAGAGTATGAAACATAAGCATACGGGAGAATCGATAAATGAGAGAAATTGAAATAGTGTCTCCAGGCTGCACTATAGACTATGTTGAAGTTGGTGATCATGACTGCAAAGTGAGGCCAGGCAGCGTGGTTAGCAATCTTCCAAGTGCATGTAGTTGCGTGTGTGCCGTCACAGAGTAGGTGGAGTACTGGACTTACCCAGATCTGGGGTCTTGACAAAAATTGATCGAGAGAAGGGAATGGAATTGAAAGTATTGACAGAGGGGTGATTATAATACTAGGCTGTTACAGAAACTAAGCTGAGTAAGGCGGAGGGGCATGGAGAGCAGAGATGTGAAAGGCTCGGCCCTCATGGATCTCGGCAAGGTTGAGAGATTGTTAGAGATGAGCCGTAAGGAGGAGTGGGCTGCTAATCTCTGTGGTTGAATTAGAGCGTGAAATGCTTGAAACGGAGATGACGGAGACTTTGTCGTTATTTGGTAATGACCAAAATTTAGTGATTCAGGTGGCAGCAAGAGGGTAGGTGACACCCTAGAACATTAGAAGAATGGAGATTAAGAAACTCAGAAGTCAGGATGTGGGAGGAATTACATAGGACATACTGAAATCCAGAGTTATGACTAGGCATGGCGGTAAGTTAGTCATTCACCTGGGACGCAGTGAGTGAAGTGTCCATTCTGGGTCTCTCTGACTGCAAAACCTTGGCCATCATGGGTATTCTCCGGGGGACTTCTGCCCTTCATTTTTCCTTTGATTCCCCCTTTCTCTGAATTTCCTCACCACGGAACCCTTCCTACACGCAGCTTAGGCTCAGAGAGAGCAGGAAACTTTGCCTAAGATTGCACAGCTAGAAAGTGGAATCATTTTCTACCCAAGAGGCCGGATGAGACATGGTGGCAAAGGGAAGAGTCAGGAAAGCAGGCTTTCTACGTAGGCAATAACAGCAGCAAAGGGTCCAGACAAGAAAGAGCCAGTTTGGGGCCCATCCTGAAGCTCCAGAGCCACTTTCAGTCTCTTATTTGCCTCCTAAACGTTGTGTGACAAGAGATTAGCGAGGGAGGAAGGCTTTAAAGATTTAATACTAATTTTGTAAAGGTCATTACAGAGTGCTTGCAATTGTTCAGCTTTATCGTTTAATTCCTATTTTGAGAGGCAGGAAGAAAAATAAACAGGAAAAGTACATGAATATCCCCAACAGGATCCAATTAAATAAAAATAGTGCTGACAGGAAAAAACATCTTAAAACTTTAAAAGGGGGGGGGGGCAGGGGACTGCATGGATTGAGAAAATTCTGCAGAATCGATGACTTTTAATTAATATTGAAATAATTCGTTTTAAAAAGAACAGTGACCAACATTTAGGCTAAAAGGCCCGGCATGGTGCCTCATGCCCGTAATCCTAGCACTTTGGGAGGCTAGATGGGCAGATTGCTTGAGCTTGGGAGTTCAAAACCAGCCTGAGCAAGACCCCCCACCCAATCTCTTAAAAAAATAATAATAATAATGGAGCATTGTGGGGGGCCCCTGTAGTCCCAGCTACTTGGGAGCCTGAGGCAAGAGGATTGCTTGAGCCCAGAAGTTAGAGGTTGCTGTAAGCTATGATGCCATAGCACTCTATAAAGGGCAGCAAAACGATACTGTCTCAAAAAAAAAATTTAGGCAACAACTTACGACCTACTAATAATTCTGCCACGTCACATACTGCTCTAAATTGCTATCTGCCAACACCTAGTAAAACAAAGTGACTCAGACCTGGCAGTGCCTCTGTCCTAGTGGCCAAGTCAAACCATTGTATAACAGACTAATAAGCAACTGCCTAAAAATAAAAGCTAACATTCATTGAGAGTTACTATGTATTAGACACTGAGCTAAGGACTTTACATGCAAGATTTGAAAGGGACTTGAGAAATTGCCATATCTAAAGTTCCTCCCTCATGAAAAATACCTTATCGATTCTCAACCTTGATTAGCTTTTAGTGCTTTGAATGTAAATCAATTCGTCAAACTACCCAATAGTAGTTTTCTAAATTAACATTTATAGAACACCACTGTATATAGGGCATTCAGATTATCACTGCGAATAAATAAATGGGCAAAATACAGCTCCTTAGGAGCTAATAATGCATATACTAAAGTAGAATTTGTGGCCAGGCATGGTGGCTTAGGCCTGTCATCCTCGAACTCTGGGAGGCCAAGGCCGGAGGACGGCTTGAGCTCAAGAGTTTGAGACCAGTCTGAGCAAGAATGAGACCTCATCTCTACTAAGAATATAAAAAAAAATTAGATGGGTGTTGTGGTGAGCACCTATAGTCCCAGCTACTTGGGAGGCTAAGGCAGGAAGATGACTTGAGCCCAGGAGTTTGATGGTGCTGTGAGGTTGGCTGATGCCACAGCACTCTAGCCTGGGCAGCAGAGTGAGACTCTGTCAAATAAATAAAATGAGCTTGGCTGATGCCACAGCACTCTAGCCTGGGCAGCAGAGTGAGACTGTCCATAAATAAAGTTAGAATTTACCAAATCTGTAGTACATTGCTAACTATCATGTGTTTCTTAATTACAAAGAACACTTGACTAGAAATC
>CAUYTI010129693.1:0-22818 GCA_963575145.1 Galago senegalensis
CTATAGCTCAACCGGCTAAGGCGCCAGCCACATACAACTAAGGTGGCGGGTTCGAATCCCCAGCCCAGACCCGCCAAACAACAATGACGGCTGCAACCAAAAAAACAGCTGGGTGTTGTGGCGGGCGCCTGTTGTCCCAGCTACTTGGGAGGCGGAGGCAAGAGACTCGCTTGAGCCCAGGAGTTGGAGGTTGCTGTGAGCTGTAATGCCATGGCACTCTACCCAGGGGGACAGCTTGAGGCTCAGTCTCAAAAAAAAAAAAAAAAAAAAGAAGCCTGGAGTGGCTACAGTGACAGCAGAGATAAAACAGATTTCATGACAAGAGATGTTACAAAAAGAAAAATGATAAAAGGATCATTTAATACTCAAAGATGTCAACTCATCTTAAATTGGTCTTTATCTTATCAATGAAATCCTAATAAAAATTCTTTATATTGTTTCTTTGTGGAATTGACAGGCTGAATCTGAAATTTATATAAAAATGGAATGGTCAAGAATAGCCTCCTTTGCCAGGTGTGGTGGCTCATACCTGTAATCCTAGCACTCTGGGAAGCCAAGGTGGGTAAAGTGCCTGAGCTCAGAAGCTTGTGGACCATCCTGAGCAAGAGTGAGACACCATCTCTAAAACAGTCAAACATTGTGGTGGATGCCTGTAGTCCCAGCTGCTTGGGAGGCTAAGGCAAGAGAATCGCTTGAGCCCAAGAGTTAGAGGTTGCTGTGAGCTGTGACCATGACGCTCTACCAATGGCAACAAAGTGAGATACTGTCTAAAAAAAAAAAAAAAAAAAAGAATAGCTATCTTTGCCATTCAATCAAAAGTCTGACATGTATATATATAGTATAAAGACAAGGACTAGGGGACTTCACAGCAAATACTTAAGATGCCACATTCCCCACTTACCTTTCTGTACTTTACTAGTAAAGTTCCATCAGGCCCAAACACAGTACAGGTGTTATATAATTTCCCAGCATCCTCTTCAGGGATGGAACCTTTTATTGAGAGAAGAAATACACGGGCACACAAAACAATAAGAAAAAGGATTTTAAAAAGATAAAGGATTTTTAAAAAGATTTACTCTTGTGATAAGAGTAAAGGCCTGATAAATTTGTCACTTAAGTCCAAAAATAAAGTTTACTATCTTCTACAAGTTATATAATCATGTTTTATTTTTTCCTTCTTGACTATGATCTTCCAGAGATAAACTCCAAAATATAGACAAAATATAATTAGGTCAGATGCAAAACAGTTTAAAAAATAACCAAGCAGTTCCTGAAATTCAGCCATGATCTTGAGCAACACTTAATGAAAAATTTCCTATTGCTCAGCTTAAATTTCCCAGGTCCTACAACAAACCTACATCCCCAAAGGCTTCAAGAATGTAAAGTTACGGCTTGGCGCCCATAGCACAGTGGTTACATTGACCACATACACTGAGGCTGGAGGGTTTGAACCCAGCCTGGGCCAGCTAAACAATAATGACAACTGCAACAAAAAAATAGCTGGCACTGTGGCAGGCACCTGTAGTCCCAGCTACGTGGTAGGCTGAGGCAAGAGAATGGCTTAAGCCCAAGAGTTTGAGGTTGCTGTGAACTATGACATCACGTCACTCTACCGAGGGTGACATAGTGAGACTCTGTCCTCCCCCCCACCCCAAAAAAAAGAATGTAAAGTCACAAGTCTCTTCATCACTGAATACAGTTCATCTCTGCTTCTAGCTTTGCTTTTGTTTCCCTACCTCTTATTCATATCTAATCTTTAATATATCATAATACAGAAATAATTTTATTTGGTGTGCTTTTTTTTATTTAAGCAAATAGAGTATTTTAAAATTTATTCCAAAATCACACAAGTGATGTTTATAAATGTGGGCTCTATGAATTAAAATATTTTCCCCATCATATATTAGTATAATAAGAGATACACAAATACAATTTCTCTTTCCACATTTCTACCTGCTCCTGTACTCCTACTCCACTTCCAGGGGAAATACTCATTATTAGTTTGGTATATGTCCTTCTCCAATATTTACTATGCTTTTATATACAAAACTACATATAAAAATATACAGTTTTCTTGTGTGGGGGATTCTTCTGAATAGGAATATTTTGTTCATACCATGTTGAATTTTTTTTCCTACTGAATACTATGTCTTAAAGATCTTTCCACATTACTAATACAGAGCTACCTCATTCTTTTCAATGGCTGAATTGTGTTCCACACTTTAAATGTAACAACACAAATCATTCAGATGTGTTTTGTTTGTTTTTGGAGACAGGGTCTTGCTCCAGCTGACCTCAAACTCCTAGGCTCAGGCTTTCCTTCCACCTCAGCCTCACAAGTAGATGGGACGAAAGATGTGCACCGTCACGCCCAGCTCATTCAGATATTTTTAATATTCAGACCATTATTCCCTACAGGTAGGAAGTTACCTCCAATGAGATAAATGCTGCATTCCTTTGCTACTTCAGAAAGCTTCTGTGTGGATTCACCAGGAATTTTCTCTGCATATTCAGGAAAATATTTCGTGCCATATGGAGAATTAAAGCATTCCTAGAATAATGTTGGCAGAGAAAAAGGGAGGAAAAAACATCAAAACACCCAACCCATTTTAAAGTTCTGTTGTTAGAGGGTATAGCTGCTGCTTCTAGCTCTGCTCTTACTTAAAGGGGTAAAACACAGCTAATAAGAAAAACACACTGATGTCCCAGGGCTGAAGAGCCTGTTGCCACAGGTGAGACTGGCCCCAGGAGGCTCAACAGACAAGTCATATGAGCTCTACCAGATCCTGGTCACCCTAGCAGAAGCTAGACCTGCCTCTGCCTCGAGTCTGTGGGAGAACTCCCAAGTTCCAACCTTGGGCACCCAGCTCAATCAGAGTTACTCCCAGGACTTGGGTGTTAGGATGAATCCAGCTCACAACAATATAACTGTATAAAGCAATAATACCTATTTATGAAAAAAAAAATACAAAAGCTTTGAAAGCCACAGAGGTTAAGATGTTTCCTATTCTATAAAATGAGCTGTTTCTGAGTTCCCTTCCAGCATGATCATTCTGGTCCTGCAAAGTTGCTCATCCATGCAGGGTATGTCTGTCTGTAACAGCTCTGTGACATGTCAGAAAACAAAAGGCAAAAATTACTAGACTTCATCTCTAATTCATTCATTTGGCATTAATGAACTGGCCTGGATACCAGGCATTGTGCTAGGAACCTCAAGGCCAAAGACTGGCAGCTTGTATAAGATGCATGTTAGTCAGTGAAGTGGGCATGCACAGAATTCAGGTGCTTTCACTCCTGCACTTTATACTCTTACCCTCAGCAATATGACCCAACAAAAGACCATGATCAGGTAACCAGTACAGTAGTCCCATGACTGGCAGCAAAAGGAAGACTGGATTAACATTAAGATCTCTAGCTCCCTTGTTAAAGATTCCTGCCCAGTGGCCACACCTGTGATCAGCTGGAGCCTGTCCAAAACACAAGCTGACCTTGCAAATTCTCCAGCCAATTTAGCCAGACTTTGTAAACGTATGGCTCCTCCCCATAGCCGGGTGGCTTAGTGGAAAGGTGCTATTTGGAATAGTTTCCACTGATTCCCAGGAGATGGATGTCTTGATTTCTGGGGACAGCTCCCTGGGGCTGATCCTGTACTTGCTCACAAACAAACGTAGTGTGACTTTCAACTGGTTCTGCTGTTACAGAAACCACCTACCAAAGAGATGCAGAGTCCCATTAGCTTTAAGATGCCACAGCCCCTAGACAGTTAATCTTTTTAACTAGACAACACTTATACCCCTAAATCTATAGGAATTATTCTAAATAAAAATTTCAAAAAGATACCACAGTCATTTAAAAAATATGTTGGAGGCTAAGTGATAAAGCCTACATGTTCTAGGCCTATAAAAACTTAATTATATAAGAAACAAAGTATATATCCAAGCACTGAGTATTTTACCTTTAGGCAAGTGCCTCAACATACCAGTATTTTGATTTCCTTATCTGAACAGAGTAGATGAGCCTAAAGTTAAGGACCTCTAACCATGCTGGCACATACAAACTCACACAGACCCTTGCTAAGGTCATCTTCCATTCAAACACAGAACCAGCCTGGGGGTTGGTTGGACACGACTGGACCCTGGCATACAAAGGACAACCAGAGCTAGCAAATACTATTCTGCTGGGGCTACAGTGGCTGGTAGAGGATGGCTGCCCCCATACTGACCGGCAGAGAAACGATTTTGGCTCCTTGTGATGCTGCATCCCGGATAAGGCTACAAGCTCGAGTGATGTTATCTGATTTGACAGAAGAAACTTGAAGTTGAATGAGGGCCAAGCGGAAAGCTGAGGACATAAGACAAAAGAAAAGAGTTGTCAGATGTGACTGCTACATTCAAGTAGAACCATGGTTCTCAAAGGGCAATTTTGTCCCCTTGGGGACATCTAGCAATGTGTAGAGATATTTTTTCATGGCCATAACTGATAGTGCAGATAGAGCACCACTGCCATCTAATGGATAGAGGCTGAGGACGCTGCTACACACCCTACAATACACAGGACAGCCTCCCCACAACAAAGATCATCCTGCCGAAAATGTTAATAGTGCTGAGGCTGAGCAACCTTGAGACACAGCAACATTCATGGGCAAAGCTCCATTCCAGGCACAAGAAGCTAAAGCGAACCAGATTCTTACTACATACTGTAGGGGATTAAATGAGAACATGGCCTGAAGTAAAAACACTGGGTATGAACACGGTCCTATCCCTTCTTATTTAATCTTGTGCCTCCTGCCCACCTCCAGCAGAGACTCTGAGCACATCCTAGCACAGAAAGAACAATCCTCTCAAAGTTGCTCATCCACTGAAAATTGGGGCAGTAGGCTTGTGGAGGGGAGATGTTAGCTTCAACTCCTTTATCACTGGACAGGACACAGCAGGTACATGGGTCCAACCTGGCAATTGGTGGGCTGTACATGTACCTGGCCACAGGGCAGGGGTCCCAAGTACCTGTACCCATCTCATAAATATGCCTGTGGCCAAGGGAAGACATTTAATAGAAAATAACATGAGAAGTTGAGCGAGACACTGCAGAAAGAAAAGCTAACAGTGCTTTTCTCCTGCTGTCAGAACAAGGAGACTGGGCCCCAGAAATTCTAGAGCCAGCCTGCCAACCAGGTCTGTTCTCACACTTGCAGCAAAGAGGCTGTGGGCTCTTCCAAGTTTATTCCTTCCTCGAAATAGTAGTTTTATATTTTTTTTTAGTATAGAATAGATAGTTTTTATACTTTTTGATTTTCCTGTATTCTTTAGAGCTCTCTTTTAGCTCTTAATCACCTTTCACTGGCTAATAATTCTGTATATAAAATTTTCTTTGTTCAAGTTACTAGTGTGGTTTCCGTGTCCTGCCTGGGCCCTGACTGACACACAGTTCCTGAGGTCTGTTGAGAAGCCAACAGGATCCAAAACATATAGTAAACTATGGAGCTCTGCAAAACATCAGGAGTTATTAGTAATGGCCTCCCTATCTCCTATCTTTGGTTAGCCCCAAAGTAGGAAATTCAGATGTCTCACTCCTTGGTCTATCCTGAATATAAGAAGAAAAGCTGAATTTAATCTTTAATGCAGCTTGTTAAACAATTTCAGGAACTGGAGGAAAATAAATGAAACTAAAACAGGTAGCAAAAGCTGGGATTACTTTGGAGCAGTTACGTTGCGCTGTCACCAGAACAGCACACAAGGCCACTAAAGATGTCCCCTGTAACTCAGAAGCTGGGCTTTGTGTCTGCTTCTGAGGGGAAAACAAAGCTCATTATAGCTAAACTCAGGGCTTCCTCTCTTCCCCATCCCACCCACAAAAGCAAAGGTCCTAACCATGGGTGCAACTGCCTGTCATTCTGCACATCACCCCCTCCACAGAGGTGCTGAAGCAGGGATTCCACCACTGGGGAGGTCCTCGATACTGAGCATGAGAAACTAGTCACTTCTCTGTAAAGTGAAGAAGTTACAAAGACTTTTAAGGCTGCCTAATAGTCATCGTAATCTAACAATGAAGGCCTTAGTAAGGGGAAAAAGGGAATAAACTTTGACGAGAATTACATTTAAAGGAATGTGCCAAGTCCAGGCACGTATAAATTTCTATGACGGAACATTAACACCATTTTATAGATGAGGAAGCAGATTTGCAGGGGGAAAGCTGCACAAAGTCCCTAAACAGAGTGAGCAGCACAGCAACAATCCGCGTAATGTGGCCTGTGAAGTGAGACGGGGAGGGAGGACCGCAGCGGCCACGTAACTTAAAAACACTCAAAAGAGCGCACGCAACCTGCGCCACCGACACCTAGTCCCGCGGCCTGTGCACGGGCGGCCCCAGGAGGCGCGGCGCCTGGGCCCGGGGCCGGGAGCCCTGGCGCGCTCTGGACCCCCGGGAGCGCGCCGGGCCGTCCCCGCTCCCCGAGCACACCTGCGTCAGGCAACGCCGCGAGCGCTGCGGAGACCTGGAGCCGAGCGGCTGAGCACCAGTCCTCTCCCAGCTCCGCCCCGACACCTCCCGGCCGGCCGGTTCCAGCGGCCGCGTCAGGCCGCACCACTTACTAGCCATGGTTCTCGCGGGAAGCAGCATCGGCGCTGTGAGAAGTCGGACGGCCGCGGCGCTGCGGGGGGCGGGACTAGCGCCGGAGGGGCGGGGCTACGGCGTCGAGGCCGGTTCCGCCCCCCGGGCTAGCTAGCTGGTAGGCGAGCGTCTGCGTTCCTGCGTGCCCCAAACGCCTGTTACGCACCTGCTGTTTGCTACAGGAGAGACGGACGAGAAACAGTTAATTACGACACAGTCTGGAAAAAAAAAGAATGCCTCCATAAGCAAAGGGGCAAAGCGGGAGGGACCTAGGTCTAGTTAGTGTGCTGGTAAATATTTAACACCTGGATTCCGATTTGTAGTGTTTGCCGATTCTCAGCAAAAGGTCTGAACTTCGAACTGGTTGCATTACCTCTGTGGCCAGGGTAATACCCCACTAGACTGATTGGCTTGAGCTGTTTGAGCAAAGCGCGGTGACGGGAATGGAATGACCCTGTTTGGTTTAGGTTACGGTGGCGTCAGTAAGATATGACTTGCCAGGCTGCTACATAAATGGGAAGCGGGTGGGGGCGATACTGAAAGTTCAGAGTCCCCAGCAACAAGTAGTCCTCTAAAACACTCCAATCTGTTTGCTAATATACTATTTTAGGATTTTTGCGTTTATATTATCGCATTTGTATTTATTAATTTGCTTTTTTTTTGCCTTGTCAGATTTGTGAATCAAAAATAACTTTAATGAACTTTAAAACTTGCTGTCTTTTTGAATGATCCAGAGTAGTTTAGATTATATTGAAACGGATCCTGGCTTTTAAAGTAAAGTTATGGGCTGGATTAGATGTTTCACACCGTAATCCCATCACTTTGGAAAGCTGAGGTAGGAAGATAGCTTGAGCCCAGGAGTTCCAACTACAGTGATGATGCCACTGTACTCCAGTCTGGGAGACAGAGCAAGACTCTCTAAAATAAGCGAATGAATGAATATTGTGGACTAGAGACATATTAGGTACCAGTATTTACTGCTTTTTTGAATTATTTTGTGTATGTCATATTAGACAATGTCTTTACCCTTAGGAAGTTCATGAATAAGTAATAAGGGCTGAAGTGTCAGAATGTCTAACACTTGAAAATGGTCAGTAAAATGGAAGTATGTTCTCAGAAGGGTGAGGTGAGAGGATCACGTAAGCCTTGGGCAATATAGCAATACCCCCATCTCCAAAAGGGAAAGAAAATATAGAGATAAAGCAAACATGGCTAAATATTAAATATAGGAGGACACAGAGCTGGTAATGTTAGGGGCCTAAACCCTTACCCACCTTCCCTCCCAGAACAAAAGATCTACCTGGCCTCACCCCAAGAGTTCCAACTGCTCTCCTCTCTGGGTACACCATTGAACCCCTTTCAGGTAACAGTACTATTTTTAAAAATTGTAAGGGTTGAGACAGGGTCTTCCTCTGTTGCCCAGGCTGGAGTGCAATGGTACTATCATAGCTCACTGTAATCTTGAACTTTCTGGCTCAAGGGATCTTCCCAACTTAGCCTGCTGAGTAGCTAAGACTACAGGCAGCGTACCATCACTGCCCAGCTAATTTTTAAATTATTTTTGTAGAGATGAGTCCTTCTGTATTGCCCAGGCTGGTCTCAAACTCCTAGGCTCAAGCTATCCTCTCATCTCAGCGTCCTCAAGTGCTAGGATTACAAGCATGGCCCATAAAAGCTTTAACTTTTTTTAACTTTCATAATAAAAAGCTGGGTAGGGGGTTGAGGGGGAACATACCAATTCCCAGACCTGGCTTTAAGATCTTTAATAACATTTTAATCTCTGCTATGTTCATTGAACTATTGAGGTTTCAGGGTCACTTTTGGCCACTTACCACCTTTTTTGTGAGTCACACTATGTCACCATTGGCAGAGTGCCGTGGCATCACAGCTCACAGCAACCTCAAACTCTTGGGCTTAAGTAATTCTCTTGCCTCAGCCTCCAAGTAGCTGGAACCACTGGCGCCCACCACATGCCTGGCTATTTTTTTTTTTTTTTTGCAGTTGTCATTGTTGTTTTACCTGGCCTGGGCTGAGTTTGAACCCGCCAGCCCCTGTGTATGTAGCCGACACCCTACCCACTGAGCTACAGGCCCTCCCCATCATTTACAACCTCTTAAACACATACATACATACACACACATCTTTTTCATCTAGATTTCCAAGTTTATAAGATTGTATCTAACAGTGGTCCTAAACTTGTTGGGGCATTTGTTTGAAATGCTTGTAGACAATCCAGATAGAGATGCCCAGTAGGCAGGTGGACATAGCCTCAAGTTCAGATGTCTGGGCTGGAGATTGACTTAGGAGTCATTAGCAGTTTAAGTAAGACCAGGTTCTGTCTACGGATGAGAACACACAAGTGGACCATGAAAGGTGCATGCAGAAGAGAGGCATGTGAAGCCTGGGAAGGAGCCATCAAGACAAAGAGCCTGCAGGTGCTATGCTCACTAGGTGGCATGCAGGGATGGTGCTGACTTGGACACTATAGGGGTGGTTTCTAGAGAAGGGAGAGGTAAACAAAAATAAAACCTTAAACTTTTTAAAATTTTTCTTTTAATACTTTCTGGGCATAATGGAAAAACTAGTCACTAGGTTTCTAGTTCTGGCTTTGCCACTGATTTGGTGTTCATACCGAGGGCAAATCACCTTACTTGTAGGACCTTTGTGGGAAGGAACAAGAGGCTAATGGGTGGAGTTTATGCAGCCCTCCCTGCCCTCCCCACTTCCCTCCATCCCCATCTGTCCATTCAGCCTTATCAGCTGTTTCTATGTCCCCCCCTTCATCTAATGTTTGAAAATAAGCCAAAAACTAAAAGGACTAACCCAAATGGATCTTGAAAGCCCAGACAAAAAATCTGGTGTTCCTTTTCTTTTAGTCTATTCCCAGTGTTACCTGTGTCTCACAGTGTTGATGACCTTTTTCAGGCTGGTGCTGGTCAGATTTCTATTTTTACTCCAGAGAAGCTATTGCAACATTTTCCAGTTCCCTGAAAGCTATCTCTATTTACATGTCTTTAACATCAGTTCAAACTCAGCATCTAAAACTCAATGTATGATA
This sequence comes from Galago senegalensis, assembly GCA_963575145.1. NCBI lineage: Eukaryota > Metazoa > Chordata > Mammalia > Primates > Galagidae > Galago > Galago senegalensis. The sequence continues at coordinate 9,665 of CAUYTI010129693.1, forward strand.
TCCAAAAGAGCTTCTCCCAGCTCTTTTACTCCTAGGGAAACAATTTATGCAGTTTTGCAATTCTCCCTGCTCCCTAGCTCTCCAAAAAAGCTAAATCACTTCTGTTAGTTAACTAAAACAAAATCTTGGGGCTCTCCCCTCAGTGACTGACTGGATCCCCACTTGGCTAAAAGGATCCTTAAAATTGAGTTGCAGACCATGACAACACAGATCAGACATGATGCCTCATCATGCCCCCTCCCCTTTTTAGAGATGTCCTTTGTGACTAACAGGCCTAAGGGTATGCCAACCTGCTTCAGTCTGTCCTATACTTTGTCTCTGATTAACAGAGGCTTTATATTAAACTATTCCTTTTCATGGACTCCTGGTCTTTTAGACAGAGCCTAACTCTTTCAGCCAATTGTCAGCTAAAGAATCTTTAAATCCATCTATAACCTGTAAGCCTCTCCCCACCAAATATCTTTTTGAGCCAAACCTCACCTGTAATCCCTGTCTCCCTAAAATGTTTAAAACCAAACTGTAACCCTACCACCTCGAGGCCATGTGCTCAAGGGTTCAAATTTGGCTCAAAATAAACCTCTTTAAATTATTTTACGGAGTATGGCTTCTTCACTATCTTTCAAGTCTTTCTTCCCCCGCTTCTAGGTAGGGACACAGCCCTTCTTACTCTCAAGAAATGGGCCTGCTATGTTCCTTTACAGTTCCCATCACCACCATCCACAGTGAGGTCTTCCCCACCCTGGGGAGATTGCTACAACCACTTCATACCTGCTCTCCTTTCAGGCAGCACGCCTCTGATTGGTACTTCATAGTATCAGAGAAGTGACAGAAATAAGGGACTGAAATTCAGGAGTTAGAATTGGAGTCATTTGCACAGAATAGAAGCAAAAACTCTTAAGAGCAGATGAAATCCTAGAAGGAGTTTACTACAGAAAGCAAAGGATCAAACTTGGGAATTACCATACTGGGTTAGAGCAGCGGTTCTCAACCTGTGGGTTGCAACCCACAGGAACTGTATTAAAGGGTTGTGGCATTAGGAAGGTTGAGAACACTAGGTTAGAGCTTTGTACAGGGAAGAGCCCAAGAGAATGTGGGTGTAAACATATATAAACACACATAAATACATATAAAATTTCTAATGCAGATGTCTACAAATCAGAGACCAGAGTTAAAAACTTTGCTTACAGTCCATGTGACTTTGAGCAAGTTATTATTTTTTGGTTTTTTTGGAGACAGAGTCTCACTTGGTTGCCCTCAGTGGAGTGCCATAGCATCACAGCTCACAGCAACCTCAAACTCTTGGGCTCAAGCAATTCTCTTGCCTTAGCCTCCCATGTAGCTGGGACTATAGGTGCCTGCCACTATGCCCAGCTATTTTTAGAGACGAGGTCTTGCTCTGGCTCAGGCTGGTCTAGAACCTGTGAGCTCAGGCAATCCACCTACCTCAGTCTCCCAGAGGCACTAGGATTACAGGCGTGAGCCACCGTGCCTGGCCCTGAACAAGTTATTTCATGTAGGGCAGCAGTTCTTAACCTGTGGGTCACGACTCACAGGAACTGTATTAAAGAGCCACGGCATGAGGAAGGTTGAGAACCACTGATGTAGGGAGAGCAACTTAATATACTCACATGGATTCGAGGGATATCTATAGAGTAAAGCTGGCAAGAAGTCTGCCCTGACCATTTCTGTTCAACATTGTACTGGAAGCTGTAGTCAGGAATTAGGTAAGAGAAAGAAATATAAGGCATCCAGATTAGAAAGAAAGAAAGTGAAACTGTATTAATTCATCAGATGATAGGACATGTATAAAGGTCCAAATGAGCCCACAAAAAAATGGTTAGAATAAAAGTGTCATTAGTTTTAAACTAGTTTAAACTACCTCTTTACTCCCCCTCATCTACATGAATACAAATACAAATCTGAAATATGAACATTTAAATTCTAAAAGATCAACCTTCAAATTTCTAATTTTATGACATCAAGAGACTTACAAGTCAGGAACAAAGGAGAGACAGACACTAGCTTTAAGAACAAAGTTTTGAGCAAATTGTACTGATTTATTTACAATTGTAATTTATAAACAGTAGCACAAACATCTTTACATTAATATTATGAAAAACCTCCCAAGACTGAAATGGGCAAAAACTGAGACTTCAGGGCATTTAAAGGAGTGCCAAAAAAGGGAAAAAATGCAATACAACAATTCTGGGGGAGAGTTATATCAAGTATTGCACCAGGTGCAATTTCATGCAAATGTCTTCAACCATTCAAACTGTTTTTAGTAAATATTATAAAACTTACTGAATTATGTTGCCTTTTATTCACTTGATTTCCAAGAAGCAAATCAAAATAGCCAGCTGTTAACAGGGTACATCTAAAAATTTCTCCTATCAACCCCTTAGAGATAATCCATTACTTTTTTAGGCTATGGCGGAGTATATTTGCTATTTCCCAAATTGATTTTTCCAAAATTCATTCCATTGCCCCAAATGTGTTACTGGATCTCTCTTGCCAAATGTGTCTAATATGGACCATTAATTAAATTGAGAAGCTACAAAATACAGCAGAACAATTTTCAGTTTTGTCACATTAAGAGAATAAAAATAGTTTCAAACTATGGGAACTTTAATGAAAAGGCAAAACCTGGAGAGAGAAATTTCAGAAAGTGAAGATAATAACAATTATAGTTCTTCTAGCTCTCTGATTATTTGGCTTTTATTTAAGTGGATATTAGTGTGGTCACAGACCATTATCTCAATGAGGATAAATCAATGTGTGCTTAATACTTGTTTTGAAATATAAATCATATAATCCACTTGTAATAAAGACCAGTGACATGTTTACAAATACAATTCTGTCCCTAAAATGTTAATTTTCATCGTAACATGCCTACCTACTAATTATTATGCTTTTAACTGCTCCTTAAAAACCATCAGAATAAAGTTTAGTATTTCTGCAGCATTTAATGTCCAAATAATTAGCTAATGAAGCAAAGATTATTCAGAAATTGATGTTTCAACATTTCACTAACTGAAATGTATCTTGAATTGACAGGGATCTTTACCCATTTCTTTAAAAAGATTTCACTCTAAGAAGAACAGAAACAGCAAGCTAATTATTAACCTATGTTTTTAACTTTCTGATAGTGTTCAGTGGGTAAAACTAAATGTAGCAATTAAAGAAGTCTCTTCGACTAATTCTATCTCTAATTTTCAGTGAAGACATTGCAAATATTCATGTGTATGGTTGTTTTTAAACTGAAAGTGATGCTTGTTAAAACAGCTCTTCAAAACAGAACTGCATTCTGTATCCTTACTTAGTGTCCCTAAGGGCACAGGGTCAGTTACTCCAAGGTTATTTAGTAACTGACCTTTATAATAAATCATTTTATAAAACAGAAAATGCAGAAGAAGATTTGTAAAAGTTTAACTGTCCAGAGATTGATTACAATAATTTACACTTTCTTAGACCAGCTCTTCAAGCACTCCCCACAAACAAATCAAAGGTCTCCAGTTAGTATTCAGTCAGGAAGTATTTACGTCCATGTTTCTCTTGGTTGCCTTAACTTCTTTTTAAATAATTTTATTTTATATTAACTTTCCAAAGCATCCAAAACTTTCATGATCTGTTGTTTTATGGCTTTGGTAGCATCCCCTGCATTTGGAATCAAATACCTATGGGGAAAAAAATATATGTAGATTAATACAGTGCTTTCCCAAGGCTCAGCTAAGGTGTCACCTCCAATGGGAAGATTTCCCTAACCCACAAAGCCAGCAGAGACGCCTCCTATGTATTCCTCACGGCTTATTTAACAAATATACAAAAGCTTATTTTGAAAGAAAGAAAACCTAAACATAAAGGTAATGTTTCATAACAGTGTAGAACTAAGTCTTTGAATCATTATTAAATGTACATAATAGCTAGATAATAAAACACAAGATAAAAAAACACAATATCCTGCTGCCCAGAGTACAGACATAATTCAATCAGCTACAGCTTTGATAGTATCTAATTCTAAAGATAATGATACCTCCAACACTTAGTAGTTTGACCTTGAGCCAAGTAATTTATGTTAAAACAGATTCCTATACAAAAAATAGGTATGGTTATCCCAATTTTACAAAGGGATATATACGTATATATGTAAAATTTTATATACATTAAATAAAAAATGATATCATGGGATCTGAAATATTAAGAAAGATGAAATTCATGGTAATTATACAAAATACCAACACCATAGATTAAGTAGCCATATTCTTTTCCAGAAGCATAAAAATGTGACTTTTTAAAAAAGCATTTTCCATGAAACCTAACAAAAAATTCCACTGTATAAATCATCTGTAAGTGTTACATATGTAAGGCAGTATAGAAAACCATTAAGTATCTAGGAACAAGAGGAGAGGGGAATTCGGCTAATTTATTATGACTATCTTTCTAAAACTCTAGATTTTAAAACAATACTCATCTTTAAAATAAACTTCAATTTCTTTAGCAAAATTTATGGAAAAACATTTAAAACATAAATATCAACTAACATCATACATGAAAGTCATAATGTCCTTCAGTTAGAATTAATTTATAAGTAGATATCTAAATGTGTGTACCCACTGGACTGATGGATTTATCCTGGAAAAACTAATGGTCAAGTCTATAAATATGGACCTTTAAAAATTCATTAAAAGGGCTGGGCGCCCGCCACATACACCACAACTGGTGGGTTCAAATCTAGCCCAGGCCTGCTATAACAAACAAAAAATTAGCCAGGCATTGTGGCAAGTGCCTGTACTCCCAGCTACCAGAGAGGCTAAGGCAACAGAATCACTTGAGCCCCAGAGTTTGAGGTTGCTCTGAGTTGTGATGCCACAGCACTCTACCGAGGGTGACAAAGTGAGACTCTGTCTCAATTTAAAAAAAAAATCCATTAAAAGAATGGTATAGTGAAACACTAGAAATGACCTAAATGCCAATCAGTAGTGGACTGGTTAAATCAGTGCCCTAGGAATATCCATGTAATCATTAATGTGAAAAATTTATAAAGATGCATACATACTTACATTAAACTAGTAAGTTTTTTTTTTAAAAGAATCAGGCTTTTTAAAAGCCTGTATCAAATCTATCTAGTTTTTAATATATTAATAGATACATACATATAGGAAGATATCTGAAATGATATTCACCAAAATACTAACAGGGCAGAATTTACAAAACATATTCTTTATGTTTACCTTTACTATTTGAATATTTTCATAAGGTGAATATATTACTACATAAAATAAAGTAATTTTTGCTTTTTCAAAAGTATTACTTTCCTTCAGTGAGGAACATAAGTACAGATACATGATGTCTGCTACCTAATTGTCTGTACAATCGTGGAAGAAGGTGAATTAATTTTCCCTTACATATGAAGTTCATTATTTAAGCGTTCATATATTACCTTCAATTTACTATTTATAAGCACTCTTGTAAATAAGTAAACAGTACACCAAATCCCAAGAGAACAACGTGAACTGACTCAAGGTGGAATAAACTACTGATCAGGAGTCAGGAGGGTGAAGATCTAGGAATTCATTCAATCCCTTGGGCTTCAGTTTTTTTGGGGGGCGGGGGGAGACAAGTCTCCTTTTTCACCTTTGGTAGGATGCCATGGCTTTACTGTGGCTCACAGCAACCTGAATCTCGTGGGCTCAGGCGATCCTCTTGCCTCAGCTCCCACATAGCTAGGACCTACAGGCACCCACCATAATGCCCAGCTAGTTTTTCTATTTCACTTACTGAAATCACACACTAATGGCTAAACCACATATGAGCAAGGACTGAGGAGGAAAAGGTAACAAAGAATACTAATAAAAGTTCAAATATCTTATTCCACCATTCACTCCCTGAAACAGAGAAAGAAACTGCTTAATAATGAATAATAGTAATTCAGATAATATCATCCTAAGAAAAATCTTACCTTTCAATTGCCAAGATTTCTATTCCTGAAGCACTGCTATTTCCATACTTAAAGGTAATTAGCTCAGGATGTTTTTTTTTGGATGTAATTTTAACTACAGAATTAAGTGCTTGTCGAGACTGTATATAAGCCAATCCTTTCCGTGAAAGAATCTCCCTTAAACAGTACATATGTGTTGCAGTAACCAACAGATGACTTGATGAGAGAAAAAAGAGCATTAAAAGAAAAAAAATTTTTTTAAATAAATACAATTCAAAATAAGTGCTGCTTCAATAGTCCCAATTATAAAAAAAGATCACTGTAATTAAATTACTTTAGAATCTGAAAACATAAACAGGGTATCTATAAGCAAGTAAGCTACATAATGTAAGTTTAAATTTTCCTTCAATTGTATGCAAAATTAATGTTTTATAAACAAATATCCTGAAACTATTAAGAAAAGTTATTAATGTTATAATAAAAGTCAATACACTATAGAAATCATTAAATAGAATATTTTTGATTGAAATGAACTATACTACTTTCCAGATTTTTCACAGTATTATCTGCATTCATAAACTATTCTCATTCAACATACCATAAGTCGTATTTAATACTGATTATCACTGGGGTATGTAGTTGGGCTTTCTTACATTATTTTATAATATTCTATAACTGGTTCCTTAAGGCAAAATGAACACAGAATTATTAACACCACCCCTCCCCCCCCGCCATGTATCTCATTATTAAGTACTGCAAGAAAACAAATATCAGACAAGTCCAGAATGTGGAACATTCTGCAAGGAAATTAGCCTGGACTCAAAGGACTCATTAATCATGAAGAGAAAAAGGAAACAAGGGGGAGAGAGAGAGTACTGTTGATATCGCATGAGACTAAAGAGATACAACAGAAAAATGCAATGTGTAAACCATAACTGGATCCTGGATTAAGAAGAAAAAACAGATTTATAAAATATACTTTGGGGACACTGAAAATTTTGAGTACAGTCTCTATGTTGAATGATTTTGATGATTTTAACTTTTTTAGGTAGGGTAATGGCATTGGAGTTGTATATAAGAATGCTCATATGCTTGGAAGATTTATGCCAAAGCATGTAGGGGTGAAGTGTCACATCTGTAAGCTTCTTTGAATGGTTTGATAAGAGGGAAGTGTATGTAAGTGAGTGTGTACATCTATGCACAAAGATGGAGCTGTATAAAAAATTCTTAACAGCTGGTGAATCCAGGAGAGGATCATAAAGGCACTATTCCTTTAACATTTTTAAATAAAAATTATATAAATATTTTAACAAACAAGACATAATACGTAGTATAACCCAACACAGAAAAAATTTATCTTGTACTTGGGTAAATAAAAGTTCTCCTCCAGATCAGTTTAATATTATTAACTTCCCCAAATCCGACTTTAATTCTAAAGAAGAAATTTTAAAAAGTACCTAGGAAACATGTGTCCACTTTCTTTCACTTCCTTACATGGAAAATGATGTTTGACGTCTGGCTTGTTTATCCAAGTCTGAATGTTTACCACCTCTTTTCTATCATCATCTGACATTGAAGAACTGTCAATTTCATCTATAAAGAATTTAAAGTGTTAAATGTGAATATTACAAACTTTTAAAATAATGTATTTCTCAACACTCTAAAAAATATCCAGTATTTTGAATATATGGATCGAAAAAAAAACTATAACAATCACCAAAATCTGGAAACAACCTCAATGTCCACCAACCTAGGAATGGATTAACAAGCTGTGGTATATGTATACCATGGAATCCTATTCAGCCACTAAAAAAGATGGAGACTTTACATCTTTTGTATTAACCTGGATGGAGGTAGAACATACTGTTTTTAGTAAAGCATCACAAGAATGGAGAAGCAAGAATCCAATGTACTCAATTTTAATATTAAGGCATTAGATGATCTAACATAAAGGGGGCAGGAGAACCAGGGATCAAGGAGAGTAGAGGAGGAAAGAGAATGGGGGGGTCACAGTATATGACACACCTCTTAGAGGCAGGACACACTTATAAGAGGGACTTTACCAAACAAATGCAATCAGTGTAACCCAATTCTCTGTACCCTCAATGAATCCCAAACAATAAAAAAAAAAAAAGAAAGAAAGAAAGAAAAGCCCAGGAACGGTGGCTCACACCTGTAGTCCTAGCACTATGGGAGGCCAAGGTGGGCAGACTGCCTGAGCTCAGAGGTTTGAGACCAGAATGAGCCGGAGTAAGCCAGAGTGAGACCCCATTTCTACCAAAAAAAAGCTGGGAGTTATAGGGGTGACTGTAGTCCCAGCTACTTTGGAGGTAAAGGGCAAGAGAATTGCTAAAAGAAGAAAAGAAAAAAAAAAAAACTTCAAATGAAGATGAGTGAAAGCCAGTTGAAATTGAAAGCAAAATTTAAAAAAAAATTTTTTTTCTAAAAAAAAAAATGTTTAGGGCAGCACCTGTGGCTCAGAGGGTAGGGTGCTGACCCCATATGCTGAGGGTGGCAGGTTCAAACCTGGCCCTGGCCAAACTGCAAAAACAACAAAAGCCAGGTATTGTGGTGGATGCCTGTAGTCCCAGCTACTCGGGAGGCTGAGGCAAGAAAATCGCCTAAGCCCAGGAGTTGGAGGTTGCTGTGAGCTGTTGACACCACGGCATTCTACCCAGGGTGACAAAGTGAGACTCTGTCTCTCTAAAAAAAAAAAAAAGGAAAAGAAAAGGAAAAAGAAAAAACAAATTCTAATCCTGCCACCCTATTTCCTTATGCCACTGATACTAATACAGAAATATTTTTATAAAACATCACTTTATATGGTAAGTAAGGTAAAAATATTAAGAATATACTTTTATATATTAAAGTAGGGAAATTTCCATTTTTTTTCTTTTTCTTGGAGACAGTATCTCACTCTGTTGCCAGGCTAGAGTACTGTGGGATCAGCCTGGATGACAGCAACCTCAAACTCCTGAGTTCAAGCAGTCTTCTTGCCTCAGTTTCCTGAGTATTCCTGTTGGGACCAGAGGCACCTGCCACAATGGTTGGCTAATTTTCTCTCTTTTTTAGTAGAGATGAGGGTCTCTTGCTCAGGTTGGTCTTGAACTCCTGAGCTCAATGGATCCTCCCACCTTGCCTTACCACAGCACTAGGAATACAGGCATGAAACACCATTCCTAGCCTCACCTTTTTTTTGTTTGCAGTTTTTGGCCGGGCCATATTTGAACCTGCCAGCTCCAGTATATGGGGCCAGTGCCCTACTCCTTTGAGCCACAAGCACTGCCCTAGCCTCAATTTTTTTAATGCAGATAACATAACAATGATCTGCCTTATCTGTAAAGAGATGGCTTTGTCCAATAATAAGCACCTATCGTGAGGGCAGATTGTAGAGTTCTTTTTAGCTCACTCATCTCTGATTTTAGGGAAAATAATAAAATCAATACTAGAATACATAAGTAAAAATCTAGTTTTTTTGAATAAGAGAAAAATAAAATATTTTAATTATCTGATTTTTCTAATTTAAGAAAGAAGAATTAGTCTCCAAGGTTAATAATTATAAATGTTCTTTCCTTTGCTTCTAAATAAATACTTCAAAATATAAAGAGATATGATGAAAAAGAAAACCCATTTACCCTCCATCAAACCACCCCCCTCCCCTCCCATCACCCTCCCCTTCCATCCTTCATCCTGGGCTATAGTTGTGATTCATCTTTCATCTGAAAGTGTGAATGATCATAAATTGGACCACACCTATGAAGCATATTACAAGGGTACGGATCAAGTCTACCAAGTATAGATAGAACACAAATGTCTTAATACAGTGATTAAGTAAATGAGGTAAAAGCTATGTTGATTAATTGGATGTAAGCACTCCAATTTGTACAAAAAATCAACACATTGAATCCCACAAAGGCATAAATGTATTCATAATCTATGCATATATGACTTAATAAAAGGAAAAAAAAAGAAAAAGGAAACTCTATGTACCTACACTCCAGTTTAAATAAAAGTGAAACCCTGGCCAGGCAGACACAATGGCTAATGCCTAAATCCTAGCACTCAGGAGGCTGAGGCAGGAGGATTACTTGAGCTCAGAAGTTCAAGACTGGCCTGACTAAGGCAGAGCAAGACCTCTGTCTCTTCAAAAAAAGAAAGTAATTAACTAGGCGTGGTGACACATGCTTGTTGTAGTGCCAGCTACTTGGGACGCTGAGGTAGGGGAATCACTTGAGCATAGCAGTTTGAAATGGCAGTGACCTATGATGATGCCACTGCACTCTAGCTAAGGCGACAGAGTGAGATGAGACTCTCTGTCTAAAAAGAAAAAAAATGAAACCCTCGTGCACATCTCCCCATTCATGTTCCCTTCCCTTTCCTACCAAGAACTACTGGATATCTGAATTTGGTATTATCAGTTCTATACATGTTTTTAACCTTATATGAATATTCCTAAATAACATACAGAAGTATTTTTCAGTTTAAACAAAATATATATAACAAGTAGACCACTTAATTGCATTCTTCTGCAACTGCTACCCTACTCCCAACATTGTGAAATGTATGTATGTTGATACACAAAGTTTCATTTTGCTCATTTTCATTATGGTCAAATTTTCCATAGTGAAAATATATGGGTGTGTTTACATATCAATATAAATATACAATTATTCATCCCTTAACTTCTCGCCTTTGTTAATAAAAGGAGCTGAGATATTCAGGGAGGCAGACTGATAAGTAACATAGAGAAGGGAAAAAGAGAGAAAAAAGAAATAATTAGAAACTCTGTGTGAGTTTTCTGGAAAATGATTTTATAATACCAATTAATATGTCAAGTATGATTCCTATAATCTAGCAAACTGCTAAGAACATACCCTCTAGATAACAATTTCAAAAGTTAATCTATATACAGTAGAACCTCCCTAGTTGACCACTTCCTTACATGACCCTCAAGTTGATCTAATTCTCACAGACATGTACCACATACACTCAATAGAAGTTCTTTATATTGACCAGTCTGTTACAGTCCTCTGAGTGGTCAACTTATAGGCATTCTACTGTAGATGTATAATATCCATTATTATTTGAAACAGAAAGAAACCTGGAAAACCACCAGTGTCAACTAGAAGAAAACTGGTTAAATAAATTGTGGTATGGTTATATGGTAGAAAGAGAATAAGGAAGTAAATGGGCTGAAATGGAAAATATGCAACATGTATTACTAAGTGGAAAAAGCATGGGAGATCTAGTAGCCTTTTTTTCTCATTCTATACTTTTATACATATATCTATATTTACAACTCAATACACATGTTAACCAATATTAATTACAATTGCTTAACTAGGACATCTGGGCAGTGGGATTTTATAAACCAAACACCAAATTATTTTTTAAATAATAGAAGATACCAGTTGCTCCGACACAATATCCCCATCTTGTGGCCTTTTAGGATATTGCCTCCAGTTTCAAAAGGCTCTTTTCAGATGTCTCCAATTTTGGAATTCTCTGAACTTTATTGCTGTAACTCTCAATCTCTTAAGTGAGTGATCAAAAATAATTAAATCCACTCTCATGGATTTAAATACCATTTATACACTGATAGCTCCAAAATTATCATTAGCGTGGACCTCTTTCACTCAGCTGACGACTCCTACAATTAATTGCCCACTCTACATTTCTGCTTGGATTTCCAATAGGCATAATCTACAATATCTAAAACCTAATTGATAATATAAAGCCCTAGATGCTCTAATTCTCTCTGCAGAATTTGGTTTTTTTTTTTTTCCTTAAAGTAGTTGTTTGGCTAGTCCCAAAACAAACTATAATCACTCCTAGTGACAGAGCAAAGCGGACTGTAGATAAGTGTATTACTACACCTGTGTCATATTCTTCTTCATCCCCAATGCTGAAAACAGGCTTCACACCACGGTAAGGCTTGCCCACTCTGTCACTGCTGCTCACATGCCTATATTCAAAGAATTTCAGGGGGGAAATTATCACTTAAGATATTACTGAAGATTTTTACCAAGCAACATTTAAATATTCAAATAAAATGTAAATGTTTTTTTGCTCCCCTCCCCAGTGTAACCATAGTTTTAAGATAGCTAATTTAAGGAAATTGAAAAAAAGTAAATTGGCTTGGCGCCTGTGGCTCAAGTGGCTAAGGCACTAGCCACATACATATAAGGCGGTGGGTTCAAATCCAGCCCAGGCCCCCCTAACAACAATGATGGCTACAACCAAAAAATAGCCAGGCATTGTGGTGGGCGCCTGTGGTCCCAGCTACTTGGGAGGCTGAGGCAGGAGACTCGCTTGAGCCCAGGAGTTGGAGGTTGCTGTGAGCTGTGATGCCATGGCACTCTACCCAGGGGGATAGCTTGAGGCTCTGTCTCAAAAAAAATGATAATGATGGGGTGGCAACTGTGGCTCAAGGAGTAGGGCGCTGGCCCCATATGCCCGAGGTGGTGGGTTCAAACCCAGCCCTGGCCAAAAAACTGCAAAAAAAAAATGATAATGATTATGATATGACACTTGATAAATGGCATTTATTGATACCTGCTGTTTGCCTGGTAGCCCTGTGCTGGGCAATGTTGGAGGGATGGGGTAGACCCTGGGAGGACAGGGAGGGAAGTGATCAGAGCAGAAGGTTGCAGCTGGGGGTGGTGAATGTATAGGGGGACATGTACTTTTTGTCCAAGGTACATAATACTTTGGACAGGACACTTCAGGCTTTTTTTGAAATATAGATAGCTGCCTTGCCTCAGCCCTACCCTCTTTATCACCTGGGCCAAGGCCCGTGCTGACAGGTGTTTCTTTCCCTGGCCAGGTTCAGCACAACTGTGGGGGAGGGCTATCAGAGAAGAGACAGAGCAGATAGATGACAGGTGGGGAGGAGGGTGCTGGGCGGGGTATTTCTCTCTCTGTGTGTCAGTAGCCTGAGTGTATCTCTTCTGCCTGTACAGGTTCTCAGCCACAACCACCTGCATGTGAGCGGCATGTGTGTCTTCCTAAGTAACTTGTCTGGTTTTGTCTTCTGTCTATGGCTATTTCTTTTCTTTTCTTTTCTTTTTTTTTTTTGAGACAGAGCCTCAAGCTGTCCCCCTGGGTAGAGTGCCGTGGCATTACAGCTCACAGCAACCTCCAACTCCTGGGCTCTAGCAAGTCTCCTGCCTCCGCCTCCCAAGTAGCTGGGACCACAGGCGCCCGTCACAATGCCTGG
>CAUYTI010129700.1:0-25353 GCA_963575145.1 Galago senegalensis
CAGGCGCCCGCCACAACGCCCGGCTATTTTTTTGGTTGCAGCTGTCATTGTTGTTTAGCAGGTCCGGGCTGGGGATTCGAACCCGCCACCTTAGGTGTACGTGGCTGGCGCCTTAGCCGGTTGAGCTATAGGTGCCGAGCCGAGAATAAATATCTTTAAAGCACTCAAAACAGTGACAAACACAGAGAAAGCAGTTTCAAATAAGTGAACAGGGGACATAGTGGGTCTGAGTCCAAGAGAGGGACTGAGGAGTTCTTCCACTATGCCTGGACTAGGAGGCCTGAGGGGCCTTTGGACAGAGCCCACTCCGCCCTGGTTATCAGAGGTCAGAGCTGCAGGGAAGCACCCAGGCCCAGCTGCCTCTGAACCTGTGGCAGGTAAGAGAATAAGCCCCCTTCTCTCCTCCACTCAGGTGGGCCACATGTGCACACAGGCTCCTGAGTCAGACCCCAAGGAAATGAGAGGTGAGGAAGGTCCCCTGAGTGGGGGGGAGGGGTGTCCCTTTCACAATTAAAGTCTATAAAATCACAAAGACACACCAAGGTAGAGGAGTGGCAGGAGCTGACCAGGCGTCCTGACTCCATCATTCATTCACTCACTCACTCATTTAACAAGCATGCAATGGGTACCCACCTACCACATGCCAGGCCCACCCCGGTGCTGGGGTACAAAGGTGGGTACACATGTGCTCTCTGTGACTGTCTTTGGGGGCCTTACAGCCCAAGGAAGGAGGCAGACAGTAAAGATGGTGACACAGTAGACCAGGTCACTGTCATTGTCATAGCACCTTGACAGAGAAGTACTGGGTGCCACGCCAGAGTAGGACAGGGCCCTGTGTGGTACTTGGATGCCAAGGTGTCAGAGCTGGTCCAGAGGAGGAGTGGGCTCAGGTTCACTTCTCTGAGCCTGTTTCCATACTTGTAAAATGGGGTCACTCATCACAGCTGGTGCAGTGCATATGCTTGGGGGACCTTGGTGATTCTATGAGATCAAAGGAAAGGAATGTGGTCTTCTAAGAACTTGTCCGTAAGTATTGATTTACTCTGTTAATTACTTCAGTAGGGAGGGGCATTATTAAGGCCAGGAGGCAGTCATAACTTGGGGATCAGTGATCTATACCCATAACCCCAACAGGCCAAGATCAAAGGCAGAATTCAGGCTGTCAGAACCCATAGATGTTATGGCTGAGTCTCTTAGCCCACTGTGGGTCCCCTGGCCCAGACCTCTCTCCTTTAACTGCTCCCTGATTTTGTTCCCAGACCTTTCCAGTCTGTCCCCTCACTCTGTACATTTCACTGAAAGGAGGAGCTGCAGCCAGGAGGGCCAGAGTTCTGTGGTGTTGTAAAACCCCCTCTTGGACTGTGGGTGTCATTCTTGCTGAATCATCCCCCCCCCAACACACACACACAATGCCAAGCCTAATACAGAGCCTCCACAAAGCCCCTTATTAAGAAATTGGTCAATTTCCTTCTAATTAAAATAAATACTATGCCACATTAAAGGCCAATTAATTTTCAGAGCTGTCAGGGAAACATTGCCTAGAAAATACATACCCCACTCTCCACCCCCTCTTCAGCAAAGGCCAGCCAGGCAGCCCCCAGCAGCAGCAGGGAGGAGCCAGGGCCACAAGCTTCCAGTGGGTGGGGAGGAAGGGACACCCAGCTGTGGCAGGACTGTGGATAGGGCTGTGCATCTCTGGTGGGACTGTACTCACTCAGCCCCAGAGCTTGGGAGGTGCCCCATCCCTTCCAGGAAACCCAGGCTCTGAGACCAGGTCTTCCTGGTGTGCCCACAACCAAAGGCAAGCATTTTCTCCATGAGCATCCTTAGTTGGTGAGAAAGATTTTGGAAGCTTTTGGAAGGTTTGTGACTGTCAGGGTCAGGTTATCTCTCTCTGTTATCTGAACTCCACAGCAATCCTGGATGGAGCTGCTGCTGCCCCATTTTGCAGACAGGTAAGATGAAACTGAGCTTCAAGAGGGGCAGAGCAGGATGCACACCTGGTCTTACCTGACCACACTCAGACAAATAGACAGTTCTTCCTCTTCCATCCTAGGGAGTTGTTGCATAACACAAAAAGGGCAGGAAATGGCCATGTCTGCATAAAAACAAATGCCATCAGTTGGATTTGTTCAAGGTAAAGTAATCCTATCCTAACTATAGCTCCCTAATCCTAATGATAGGACCTGCTTCTTGATAGTTAAGGATATGCCAGGAGGCCTGCCAGGTCCTGTCCAATTGTTACCCCACTCACACTATGTGGCTCAGCAAGGTTAGGTAACATGCCCAAGGTCACACAGCCTGCCCACATCTTAGTCACAACAATTTCCTATCTTCTAGGTCCAAATTTTCCCATTCCTCAAGGTCAAAGCGAAGGTCTCTGGGTGTCTTCTCCTGGCAGGACAGCAAGCCATATAGGAATAATGCTAGGTTCCCTGTGTGACCTTGGACAAGCCTCTTTGCCTCCCTGGGCCTCGGTTTTCTCATCTGCAAAATGGGAGAGCTAGACTCACTACTCCCCTGACTGTTTAACTTGAGCATCCTGCAGGGACCCTCTCAGTCTGGGGAAGATGGAGGCAGAGGTAGGTGGCCAGGACCAAGCATGTAGCCAGACAAGAGCAACAACCTGTCTTTGGCTAGGACAGGGAGACCTGGCTGCCTTGTGATGGGTACAGTGGCCAGTGAAGGCAGGGGGACAAGGGCCCAGACCTGGCTGCCCCTGCACTGCAGACAGCTCCCAGGGCAGCAAGAGGGATGTTCTGACCTCAGCAGCACATGTGGGACCTGGGAACCTATCCTCTGTCCCTAGTTCTCCATTCTTTGCCCAATCCCAGGAGATCAGTCACTGCCCAGGCCAGCAATGGGAGGCAGGGAGGGACAGGAGAGGAAGGGTGGTCTGGGAGCCCCTCTGACCCTCTGTAGGGCCCCCATCCCTCCCTCTGCATGCTGAGCTCTGACTTGGAGCCTGGATCATTTTGTGGAAGCATCTCCCGCCAGGATCCACAAACCAGGGCTGAGCCGTCCCAGTTCTCCTTGAGGAGGAGGAGGAAGGAGTGGGATGGGAGAGCAGCCTGCTGGCCCAGTGTGGGGCATGCGTGCTGCTTTGAGACTGATGGCTTCAATCACTCAACCCACTCTAGGGAGCACCCACCCTGTGACAGGCACAGTGCTGGGCACCAAGAACAAGTGTGCCTGAGAAGTCACAGGGCGGTGGACAGACAGCAAAAAAGCACTGGGGCGCCTGCTGCGTGTGCACAGAGCTCTGGAAGCACAGAGGACATGAGCATCCTGCCAGGAGGGTGGGTCCCAGAACACTTGAGAGTAGCTAGAAGGGAAAGGGCATTCCTGGCAGGGGCACAGCATGAGCAAACGCCCTGGGGCATGAAAGAACAGGGCGTTCTTGGGGGCAGACAGCCCTTGGAGCAGTTGGAGGAGCTGAGACAACAGAGGTGAACTGGGGTCCAGGTGGCCAGAGTCTTCTGCCACATGCTATGCCCCAGAATCACCGTTATTGAGCAGTGACCATGGGGCCAGAACTATGCTAAATTCACATCAGGCTAATGCTCACCAAACCCTCCAACCATCCACGAGGCCCAGAGGGGTTAGGCAAGTTGCTGGAGGTCTTTCCTGCACAGCTGACAGTGGCCAGACTGGAACTTGAGGCGAGGCTTCTTTTTTTTTTTTGAGATGGAGCTTCAAGCTATCCCCCTGGGTAGAGTGCCATGGCCTCACAGCTCACAGCAACCTCCAACTCCTGAGCTCAAGCAAGTCTCCTGCCTCTGCCTCCCAAGTAGCTGGGACCACAGGCGCCCGCCACAGCGCTGGCCATTTTTTGGTTGCAGCCATCATTGTTGTTTGGTGGGCCTGGGCTGGGGATTAGAACCTGCCACCTTAGGTATGTGGCTGGCGCCTTAGCAGATTAAGCCACAGGCGCCGAGCCAAGGCGAGGCTTCTGTCAGTTACCAGCTTCTCCTTCAGGGCCACTGGGAGCCACAGGGGATTTTAAGTGGGGAGGGAAGCACAGTCTCAGCGCCCCAGTGACACTGCATAGCTCCCAGTGTCTGCCTGTGCCTGGCCTAGGATACTTGACGGGTCTTTTTTCAGTGTCTGTGGGTCACCCCAAGCCTCTCAGGAAGCTGCCCTTGCCTTCCTTCTGCTCTTCCCTGAGAACTGGGGTTTGGCCTGAGTCTTCTGCCCAGGCCACTGCTCCTGGGTCCCAGATTAGGGTCTGGGAGCCATTGCCGTCAGGGCCACTGCAGAACACAGAACCCACCAATCAGGGGGCATGGCTCCTCCCAACCTCCCTGGGGTCCTCGTGCTGCACACTCTCTTCCCTCTGCCCTTCATGCTCAGAGATCGCATGTGAGGGCTGTGCACCTGGGGTGTGGCCACCGATGGAAAGACCCAGCAGGAGTGACCTCTCCTCCAGTGCAGTCGTAGCCCATTGCCCCCTCCCCACTTTCTCCCAGCTCCCTCTGCTCATCACAGGGGTCTGGAGAATTCCTTGCCTCCTGCTTCCTTCAGGGGCTCCTCTTTCATTCTGCTCCCCTACCCAGGCCTCAGCATTACAGGCATCATAATTCAGCCATTTTTGGAGGCCCTAACACATCTCTCTCCTCCACCCACCACACCATACATACGGAAACACCCAAGCAGTGGAGCAGCCAAGACCCTACCTCACTGTGCACCTGCCATAGCTCCAGGCTCCTGGTCTCCCACCCACCATTCATTTGCTCGGTGCAACATACATCCACATGGGGCATCTCACACTGGGTGCTCACTTCAGCCCAGAGAAGGATGGGTTAAAACAGGAAGCTGCACTGTCTAGCTCTGGCGTCTTTGAATCTCTAAAATGCTGTGAGTCCATGTCAGCATCTCTGCCTCACAAAAGGGTAAAATGAGGCAGGCAGTAGGTCATTGGCTCCTTATTACTGGTCATGTATCCAAGGTTGCTGTTTCAGGTCCCTCCTGCTCTTCAGTGTTAAGACCAGCAAATGTATGAGGTCTTGCTCCCCTCCCTGTGTCTGTGGCAGACATTACCAATTGATCACAGCACTCAGAAGCCTTCTTACCTGTGGAGATGGCAATTGAGGTGATACCTGTTCACCACCCTTCCTAGACTATAGGATCTATCTAGTATCTACCATAGTGCCTGGCTCAGCACCCAACACTTGGCTCAGATCATAGTAATAAATGTTTAATGAGTGGGTGGGTGAACAAATGGCAACTGTTGAATGAACGATACCTCCCAAAGTGGTCACCTGATACCCAGCTTCTTTTGTAACTGGGATATGAAAGCAGTAACAGTAATGCCCCAACAACTGATACTTCCTGAGTCTCTAAGGTGTGTCATCTGAGCTGATGGACCACTCCAGGATGCTCTCTCCCCAGGGTCACACAGTACAGTACAGAGCTGGGACCTGACCTGGTCTCCTGGCTCCAAATCCTGTCCTCTATCACTGCCCCCACCTTGGCCTGGCCCCACCTCAGGTTGCTGCTTAATGTCTGGTCAATCAAAACAGACCTGGGTCTCAACCTGGGGACTCTGAGGGCACTGAAGGAAGATCTTAGGGACTAGGGTGGGAAAAGGTTCTTGTGAGAGTAGTTATTATAATTGGGAGTTTACTTACCCTGCTTAGAATTCTAGAATCCCAGAATAGGAGGCACCATTGCATACCACCTTTGGTACGACTGGAATGTGTCCCCCCAAATTCATATGTCAAAACATAATCTGCAATGTCATGATATTAAGAAGCAGAGATTTAGGGAGATGATGAGGTCATGGGGGCTCCACCCTCAAGAAGGTAATTAGTGCCCTTATAAAGGAGGCCTGAGGGAGCTTGTTGCCCCTTCTTCTACACGAAGACGCAGCTAGAAGGCCTCATCTATGAGGAATGGCCCCTCATCAGACACTGAATCTTCCAACTCCTTGATTTTGGACTTCCCAACCTCAAGAACTGTGACTTATACATTTCTGTTGTTTATAAATTTCCCAGGCTAAGGTACTTTTTACAGCAGCCTGAATGGATGAGGATACCCTTCTTTGTACTGGTTGGGAGAGAGTGGCTCAGAGGAGGAGTGACCTCCCCAAGGCCACCTAGAGAGCTTGGCTGGGGCAGGTTTGCAGAGCCCAGTCTAGAGCCCCTAGATGCCCTTTTTTGTCCTGGTGCTTTAAGCATTTGTAGTTAGCTGTTTAGCATCTTTTTTAGAATGTGATACCCTTGGAGGAAGGAACTCCAGGCACGAAACATAAGGCTTGGCTCAAGATGAGTGATCAATAAACACTGGATAGATAGAAGAAGGAAGCAAAGAAGGAAAGAAAGGAGGGAGGGAATGGCTAGGTGGGTGGATAGATAAAAGGGAGGAAGCAGAGAAGGAAGGGAGGGAGGGAGGGAATGGCTAGGTGGGTGGATGGGTAGATAGAAGGGAGGAAGCAGAGAAGGAAGGAAGGGAGGGAGGGAATGGCTAGGTGGGTGGATGGACAGAAGGGAGGGAGGCAGGATGAGTGAGTGGGATGGATGGATGGGTGGATGAAAGGAAGAAGGCAATCATGGATGGAGTAAGTGATGTGTGACTGTCCCCTGCACCAGAAGTGGCTAGTGGCTCAGCCACAGAGGTCAGGAAGATTGAGTCGGATGGAGACATGAGCAGGCAGCTCACCCCATCACTCCCCCAACCCCCGACACTTTCATTAGGACACATCTGCTGCACCTGGACCCCTGGTCCCTGCCCTGGGAAGCTGCAGATGCCTCATCCGGCTTTATTAAGGACCTATTAACCCAGCAGCTCTGGGCAGGGCTAACGATGCTGTCACGGCAGACGCTGGTAGAGAGCCTCAAAGGGGCTCCAGCAGGGAGGGCCAGGAACCTAAGGTTACAGCGAGGTCTTCAGAGCTTCCTGGCCTGCCTGCTTTAATTGCAGTGCTTCTGCTAATTGGCTGTGTGGCCTTCGGCAACTTACTTCCTTCTCTGAGTTACAGCTTTCTCACCTGTAAAAGACGGTAAAGCGCCTGTTTGAGGCCCCACTGGGCTAGCGTTACCAACCTCACAGGAGGAAGCACTTATAGCCGTGACACACCTGAGGACCCTCTAGGAACCAGGTCCAGGTGGTGCCCTCAACACTGCAGCCCCCAACCTTCATGCGACAGAAAGGTGCTGTGTTATCCCTTCATGGATGAGGAAAAAGGATAACAAGGAGAATAAATTCTTGGCCAAAGCCACATAGCCAGGCAGTGAAGGGACCAGGATCCAAATGTGGGCAGTGGACACCACTCCGGGCCCATTTCCTGCCCAGCTACTAAGCAGAAGCAAAGCCGGGGGAGGGCGGGTGGGGCCAGTGGGGGCCTCTCCTACCAGCTCCTCTGAGGTGACAGCACAGAGGAGGGGCAGGGGAGCAGTGACAATAACCCTGATTTACGGCTTCCAGTGCGATTAACTGCACCATCTGGATACCACTCGTCCACCCGTGTGTGTTAGGGACCCCAGCCCTTTGGTGTAAATGGCAGGGAGAGACAAGGTGGATGGCAGAGCTGTCATAAGCTGCTGGTTTGACCACAGGAGTTGTGTGGGGCCCACCTGGCTCTCCTCAAGCCCTCATATACCCCAGAGCATGTCTCCCACCGAGAAAGCTGAGTCTCTGCCAGTCTCTGCCAGAAGAGTCCAGAATGGCTAGACCCGAGGATTCAAATGCAAAACGAAGATTGTAGCCTAAGCCAACAGGGGATGAGCAGGAGGGGTGGGGGAAATGTCAGTGACATCCCAGCATGATGTGTGACAGCTGATCCATGCTACCTTCTAGCTGTGTGATCCCTGGCAAGCGACATCTCTCTGAGGCTCTGTCCCCTCCCTCTGTGACATTGGAATCATCATGGTATTTACCTCTCCTGGTTGCTCTGAGAGTCAAATTAGAGAAGGAAATATATAGACCTCTATGTAGTGCATGGCACCAAGTAAGTCGAGGGCTATTGCAATTATTATCCCCATGTGCCAGCTGAGAAAGTTGAGGCCCAAAGAAGTGACTTGCTTCAGATCACACAGTGGGTTGGTGGTAAAGCCCATGACCAGCTCTGCTTCTCCTGACCCCAGCCCAGTGCTCTTTTCCTCTGGCCTGTACCAGAGATTAATCCATCTTAGGACACAGTCAGTATCAGCATCTCAGAGCCCCAGGAGGCAACCCTGGGTCATGCCAACCCCACGAAGAGCTTCTATGTTCTGAGAACCTACTATACCCCAGGTATTGTGCAATGAGTTCTTGCACATCACCTCAAGGAACCATCACAACCTGTGAGTGGGCATTGCATTGTCCCCCTTGTCCAGGTACATAAGCTTTGGCTGTGGCAAAGCCAGGATGTATCACCAGGACTGTCTGGCCCTGGAGCCCGGGTTCTTAACATATGCTCCTGCCCTCTGCACCAAGGTGGGAGTTTCTGTTGATTGTAGCAACTGCTCCAGCTCCCTTCATTTCCTCTTCCAAGAAAGAGAGATGACTATGATGCCAAGACAGCCACAGTGGACCCAAAGCTTTCTGGACACAACTTTCCCCTTCAGGGCTGGACCATCTCTCTTACATCTCAAAAGGGGAAGGGAGGAGGGAAGCAAAAACATCACCCCCAGCCCCGTCTACATCTTTAGTCTTCATCACTGAGCATGTGGGACCCTGCAGCCTGTACAAGGCCACAGTGGGGGCCCAGGCTGGAGTTGGTAGCAAGGTTTACAGCAGCTGGTCTTCCCTCCCTTCCTAAACGTGCTCCCTCCCCGCCCCCAGCTCCCTACACTCCCATCTGGTCAGCCTTAACGCTGGAAGTTTAAGTCTTCCCTCTACAAAAAACCATAAGCCTCTCCTTCACATTGTAGAAAGCCCCAGAGACCTGGGCCACTCTGCTTTCCTTCTCTCTTGGCCAGTGTGGCCAAGCCAAGGGCTGGAGAAATGACAGCTGTCCTGCCCAAGGGACAGACCCCTGAGTCCTGGCTTGGGCTCTCTCTGGGGCCACACTCCAGCCCTGGGAGCCTGTCACTGTTGACTCCTGGCCGCAGGAGCACAGCCAGATGGGGAGGCTCTGGTTCCTGGCCTCAGGCAGGCCCACTGAGTCATTCGCCCCCGCCCCCGGGGGACCTCCTGGCCTTGCCATCCGAGGTGACCCTTGCCCCTTCCTCACAGAAGCCCAGACCTCTGACCCTTATTAAAAACAAGCCAAACAAAAATGTGGAGAGGAAAAAAAAAAAACTCCCCACAAAAAGCCTGAGAAGAGATGATCGTGTGCACCCCCCCAACACACACACACACACACACACCCCGCTTCGGTCGTGCAGGGCTGCAGCCATCTTTCACGTAAACAAGTTGTTGGAGGGCGGATTTTGTTTATGAAACATCTAGGTTTCGCTCAACTTTGGTGGGGGAGGTGTAGACTGTTTCAGAGTTTTCTGATGAACGAGGGAGCCTGGAGTGTGAAAGGCTCCCTTTTCTCCCTTTGTGCGCCTTGCTGGTTAACTCTAGGGAAAGGGATGTGGGGAGAAAGGGCCAGGCAACACGGAGGGGGGTGCTGCGTACCCAGGAGCAGCACCCCCAACCCGCGGGACCCTCAGGCTCAGGGAGAGAGCCTTGGGGCCTGGGAGGGCCTCCTCAGGCCGGGGCATGGGAGGACAGGGCTGGTCGCTCGCGTCCCGGACTCAGCCCAGGGTCTGTCGCTCAGAAAATGTTTGGGACCGCTGGCCCGGTGTCCCTGCCCCCTCATCTCCCTGCCTTCAGCTCCTAGAAACCAACTGAGCCGCCCCGCACAAAGGCGGGGCCGCTTTCCACAGACAAACAATGAACACTTTTGCTCCCCCCCGCTCCCCGCCCCAAGTGAGCAGCCGGGGTAGGTCTGGGGGCCCGCGCGGCCTCGAGGCGCCCCCGCGACGCCCGCGCGTTTCGGGCCCCTGTACGCATGCGCGGGCCGAGGCGCAGGAGGCCGCGGCCGCCCGCGCAGCCTCGCTCAAGCCCGGTCTCCGTGGCAACGGGCTCGCGGGGGGAGGGGCCGGGCGGCGCGGGCCGCGGCGGCAGCTATTTCTGCCGCTTCCTGTTCCTCGCGGCCACGTCGCCATGGCAACGGTGTTACTCACCGCGGCCGCTTCCCGGCTCGGCTGGCGCGCGTGACCCCTGCCGCTCGCGCCCCCTCGTCTCTCACTCGCTGTTTGCCCCTCTTCCCCCAACGTCCCCTCCCTCCCGCACCCCGGCGCTCCCCGATACCCCCCACCCCTTCCTCCCCGGTGCGCACGGTCCAGGAGGGAGATTGATGGGGGACGCTTATTAAAAAACATTGTAACCGTTTCCGTTTTTATTACGTTGACAAGGGAGCGTTATTTACTGTTATTGTTTGCGGAGCAGGCCGCAGGAGCGCGGGTGGCCTCCCGGGAGCTCACCTTTGGGCTGTCGCGGGAGGGGCGGGGGGGGGCGGCCTGCGCAGCCCAGGATCCTGCTTTTCGCCCCTGTCCCTGGGCCAGCGTTCCGGCCCCTTCGGCCCGGCGTGTCTGCGCGGGGAGGGACTGCAGAAGCCCGGTGACTCGAGCTGAAGGAGAAAAGGCAACAAAAAATAAAAAAAGGAACAGATGACTTCATTCTCGGGAAGGCTCGGTCCTACATGGACCAATTTCCTGGGGACTGTGGTGGAACAGCCCCGCTGTCGTTGGAATCGCTTAAAACTAAACCAGATAAAAACCAGAAAATTCTCGGCCCTGCCTGCACCCAGCTGGGGCGGGCTGGCGGGGCGGAGCGAATTCCCCCACCCGCGCCCCGGGGCTTGGCTTCCAAGGTCCTGGGATTGCCCCAAACCTCCCCACTTAAACTCCGTACTCCGAGAGAGTGAGCAACCGCCCCAAGGTCACACAGCCAGCTTTTTTTCTGCTAAAACACCTGCAGGGACAAAACCAGCGGAGGCTAGTTGGACTCCCGGCCTTGGAAGCCGGCGAGGCTCAGCTGGGGGCTGGCAAAAGGAGATTAACTCGGCAGGTCTAAGCCCTGGCTGGCCCGGCTCCTGCTCACCCCACCAGAGCCCTCCACTGGGAGTTTGTAGGAAAGTGCCCACTGGGATCAGATGGGCCTGGAGGATGCCCCACCCCCAAGCCCCTGCTGGGATGTTAATCTCATCCTGCTAATTAAAGTTTGCAATTCTGTCCCTAACTCAACTCCCGGCTCTTGAACACATTAGCTCAAACGCAAACAGTTGCTGTTCTAGACTGGGAAACCAGAGGAAAAAGGCCTCTGGAGTTCCCACTATAAAATGGCTTAAAAAAAAAAATGTTTTCCTGGTGGTGCCTGTGGCTCAGTGAGTAGGGCGCCTGCCCCATTTGCCGAGGGTGTTGGGTTTGAACCTGTCCCCAGCCAAACTGCAGCAACAACAAAAAATGTTTGCCCTTTCTAACAGTTCCTAGTGAACAGCTCAGTTTTGAAAACTACTTTCAGAGATCCCTTCAGCCTATTTTATGTTTTTTATTTCCCCCTTCCTGGGACATGAGGCTTAGGGTTTGTCACTGACACCTTTTCCCATCTCTTGGCCTTAGATGATCCTCCTTAGAAGATCTACAAGGGCTTTGGGGGCCCCAGGATCGCTTCTCCAGACACCCTGGAGTCTCGCACTCTGGGCCAGTCCCTGGCTACGGCCTCTCAGCTGCAGAGTCCTCTGAATGCATGAACCAAAAGCCACTGTTAAGAAGAGTGTCCCCTGCTCCTACCACACAGTCCTTCCTAGAGGAAGACAAAGAGCTTCTGGCCCCTTGCTACCACCTGTGAATCAGAGCACGCTCTCCACCCTGCTGGCACCAGTCCTCACCCTGCAGGCTCACCTTCCAACCAAAACTCATCTCTGGCAGCAGGTAGGTTTAGAGGATTTAGCTGACTTGTGAGCTGTACCTCTGGGCAGAATTTGACTGTGACTGAGAGATGACAGTTGACACCCAGCAGTCACAGACCTCCAGAGATGGGAGAACCTTGGAGGTTATCCAGACCAACACTCCCACCCTTCTATTTTACATTTGGGTAAACTGAGACCCAGAGGGAGAAAGAGACCTGTGTGAGATGCTCCACTGCTTTGTGGCAGAGCCTCAGTGAGAACCCAGCACCATGCCTCCCTTTCAGCTGCTTGTGAACCCTGTTTCTTCTGTGGAATTATTTGCATAATCAGAAGTTCAAGGCCAGACAAGGTGGCTCAAGCCTGTAATCCTAGCACTCTGGGAAGCCAAGGCGGGTGGATTGCTTGAACTCATGAGTTAGATAGAGACCAGCCTGACCTAGAGTGAGACCTTCATCTCTTTAAAAAAAAAAAATAGCTGATGTTGTGACAGGTGCCTGTAGTCCCGTATACTTGAGAGGCTGAGGCAACAGAATTGCTTGAGCCCAAGAGTTTGAGGTTGCTGTGAGCTGTGATGCCCCAGCACTCTACCAAGGGTGACAAAAGTGAAACTCTGTCTCAAAAAAAAGAAGTTCAAGGGCTGGATAACTGTGGTTGGGCAGGCAGAACTCTGACACCGGCATGCCTGGGTTCAGATCCTCACTTCTAAGTGAAATCTTGGACAAGCCAATTCTTCCGGAACCTTGTTTCCCTTATGTGTCAAATGGTGATAATAATGGTACCTGCCCTGAGCTTGTTTTCTTTTTCCTTTCCTTTTTTTTTTTTTTTTTTTTTTTGCAGTTTTTGGCTGGCCCACATTTGAACCTGCCACCTCCAGTGTATGAGGCCGGTGCCCTACTCCTTTTAACCACAGGTGCCACCCTCTTTTTTAAAATAATTAATTAATTAATTAATTTTTTGTTGTTGTTGCAGTTTTGATTGGGGCTGGGTTTGAACCTGCCACCCTCGGTATATGGGACTGGTGCCCTACTCCCTCAGCCACAGGTGCCGCCCATGAGCTTGTTTTCTAAATGGGGTTGGCAGTGATAGTAATGCTGGTCATTGTAGTGTGTTGGTGGTGTCCCCCTTCCCCAAGATGTGTCCACATCCTAATCCTGGAAACCTGTGAGTGTGACTTTATTTGGGAAAAAAGGTCTTGTGGATATAATTGAGGATCTTAAGAAGAGAGCATCCTGGATTACCTAGCTGGGTCCTAAATGCCATCATCAGTGTCTTTGGAAAGGAGAAGGCCATGTGTAGAATGAGGCAGAGACTCCAGTGATGCAGCCACAAGGCAAGGATCACTTAGAGCCACCAGGAACTGGAAGAGGCAAGGAAGGACCCTCCCCAGAGACTTGGGAGGGCACATGACCCTGCTGACACCTTGAGTCCAGCCTTTTGGCCTGTAGGACTGTGAGAGAACAATCTGTGTTGTGCTTATAAGCCACAAAGTTTGTGGTGGTTTGTTCCTCAGCCATAGGAAACTGACACGGGGGGGGGGGGGTGAGGATGAGGACAGGGTGGTGATAATGGTGGCTGTGCTGGTGATGCTGATGGTGGTTATATTCCTTTGTTGGAGCTGCCTCAGAGATCTGAAGGCCAGAAGTCCAAAGTCAGGGTGTTGTAGAGCCACACTCCAGGCACCAGGAATGATCCTTCCAGGCTTCTGTGCAACTTCCAGCAGTCTCAGACATTCCTTGGTGTGTTGTCCCATCCTTCTGTCCTTTGTCTTCATGGGGCCATCTCCTCCCTGTGTGTCTCTATGTTCACATTGTCCCTTTTCATAGGGACCCCAGTCTTGGGGAGTAAGGTCTGTCCTAATGACTTCATCTTAACCTATTACCTCTGTGAAGACCAAGTGAGGCCCCACTCTGAGGTGCTGACGGCTAGAACTTGAACCTGTCTTTTTGTGGGGACATAATTTATCCCATAACTGCTGATGATGGAGGTGATGGAGGTGATAAAAGTGATGATGGTGATTATTCTGGTCATGGAGATGAGAGTGACAGGGAGGGTGATGGTTATAGGCCTTAGCCCTGGACCCCCCCCCCAAAACCCTGCAGGTGCTCCTTAGGGTGCGGTGGTCAGTTTATAGATTCTCCAGAGCTCAGGAGTTTGTTCTTGGTGGTCAAGAGTTGGGGGAGAGGGCATCAGCTGAAGAGCAAAGAGATGAGAAAGATGATCCCAGGGCACCATTGCTGAGTTTGTGCCATGGGAGGAGCCCTTCTCGAAGCTCTGCCTTCACCAGCCATAGGTACTACCTCAAGTCCTTAGCTTCCCTTGGTCTTGGATCAGGCCCTGATGCTATGAGACTGTCAAGGTTCAGGCTGCTGGTGGGAGTCTGGGATGGTGTTGGGGCTGCTGAGGGCAGGTGGGCGTGCAGAGGGTGAGGGTACCACAAGGCAGGTGGGGGGCAGGTGCAATGGGAGAGCTCTCCCTACCACCCACACGCCTGCCTTTTCCTTGTCACCAACAAGTACTCACTATTTTTATACATAGCTAAGTTAATGCTTGTCTCTAGCCCCTTCCAGCTACCAGAAACTTCCCTGAGGGTAGAGACCAGGGTTTGTACGCCTTTGAGTTGCCTGGAGCCTGGCCTAGTCCTCCACAAGTATGAAGTGAATAAGGGCCATTTTTTTAAGGACAGTAAGCCTCTCCCTTCTCCCACGTGGGCATGATGGAGGAAAGACTAGATGGGGGCGGCCACCTGTTTTGAATGTGCTCTTTCTTCACCAGGCCCTGGGCTACCTGAGGAAGCCAGGCAGGAGAGCAGAGCAGCCTGGCCTCGCCTTTCTTCTGGAGCCCACGGAGCTGGTAACCATGGCAGCAGGAAGACAGAGCCCTGAGGACAGAAAGCCCACTGGTCTTTGGTCTTTGGCAAGAGACAGACAGGGTCAGGCCACTGTTTGTTGTTGTTGTTTCTTATTAGACACAGTTACATTAACTCTTTCCTCAATCTTTCTCCAGCTTTTGCAGAGCAATAATGATAATAACAGCATTCATTCATTCATTTGTGCAATCAGTATTTATGGGCATATGCTCTTGCCAGGTGATGCTGTCTCCTTCTATATACCAGGAGACAATGGAAGGAAAACAAAACTCATATTCTAGGAAAGAGAGAGACAAGAGCAAAGAAACAAGCAGGTGCTATGATCCAGAGGGCAGGAAATTTACAAAGGAACCCAGTGCAGGGTGAGGGGCTAGAGGGGGGAACAGAAGGGCTGGGATTGGCAAAGGAGGTCAGAGAGGTAAGAAGATGACACTGTGGGTGAGGCCTGCATGAGGCGAGGGGTGAACCCTCTATAAAGCTGGGGAGGTCCAGAGCAGGGTAGCAGGTGCAGGGGCCCTGAGATAGGGTGTGCCCAACAGCCTGTTTCTGAGTATGTCTGAAGCCAATAGAGGGTGGAGGGCAAGAGTGAGCCCAGGGCTGATTTGTGGTTTTAGATTCTGGTTTTTGAGCACAGAACAGACGGAAGGGACAGAGGGAAGCCAGGAGAACAGTTAGGCACTGCCAGAGTCCAGAGGAGAGATGGGGTGAAGGAGACAAAGACGGCTGGATTTAGGGTGATTTCAAGTAGAGCCATCGGATTTGTGAAAGGATCGGATGTGGGCGTGGAAGAAAGAAGGGCATGAAGGATGACTCCAATGTCATGAACAGAGGGAGGTGCCGTTTCCTGGGCTGAGGAAGACCACAAAAGCTGGAGGTGGGGTCAGTTGAGACATCAGAGTTGGGATTTGGACAGGTTAAGTCCCAAAGGCCCATTTGATGCTCGTATATTGTGCACTCACAGATGCCAGATACTGTCCTGAAATCACTCAATCCACATCATCTATGAGGAAGGCACTTGTATTATCTCCATTTTATAGATCAGGAAACTGAGGCCCTACAAGGTTAAGTAATTTGCTCAAGGGTCAGAACTGGTAAGGATACAAAGCTAGGCAACCTAATTCCAAAATTCACCCTCTTTCTTCAATTGTTCATTCATGTGTTCTTTCATCCATTCATTCGCCTATTTGCTAGACTTTGCTCTGAGTGGTGGTAGCACAGAGATTCTTTCCTATACTGGGGAGGCAGTGGCCAGCAAGCCAGCCCAGGCCTGCCCTGCATGGAGCTAACTTTCTAAGGAAGAGATAGGCAGGTAATGAGCAAAGGAAAACACAATGACAGGAGAGATGCTCACACACTGTGCTAAGTGCAAGGGAGAAGGAAGTAATCAGCCTGATGTGGTGGCCCAAGCCCGGAATCCTAGCATTCTCAGAGGCTGAGGCGGGAGAATTGCTTGAACTCAAGAATAGTCTAAGCAAGAGCAAGACCCCATCTCTACTTAAAAAATTAGCAAAACTAGCCAGACATGGTGTGGACGTCTGTAGTCCTAGCTACTTGGGAGGCTGAGGCAGGAGAATCACTTGAGCCAAGAGTTTGAGGTTGCTGTGAGTTATGATGCCAGGGCACTCTACCCAGGGCAACAGTGAGACTCTGTAAAAAAGGGAGGGAGGGGCTCGGCGCCTATAGCTCAACCGGCTGAGGCGCCAGCCATGTACACCTAAGGTGGCGGGTTCGAATCCCCAGCCCGGACCCGCCAAACAACAATGATGGTTGCAACCAAAAAATAGCCGGGCGTTGAGGCGGGCGCCTGTGATCCCAGCTACTTGGGAGGCGGAGGCAAGAGACTCGCTTGAGCCCAGGAGTTGGAGGTTGCTGTGAGCTGTAATGCCACGGCACTCTACCCAGGGGGACAGCTTGAGGCTCTGTCTCAAAAAAAAAAAATAAAAATAAAAATAAAGTACACTGTATGACGATAGGTTTAAACTCAGAAAAATCAGTAATTACATTTATTACAAATGGGTTTAATATTCCAATTAAAAGATGTGATAAGCCAGGCCTGGAGACTTGTACCTCTCATCCCAGCTACTCAGGCAGCTCAACTTCTTGAGCCCAGAAGTTGAAGGCAACAGTGAACTAGGCTACCGCACTCCTCGCCTACATGACAGAGTGAGAAGCTCTCTCTTTAAAAAAACTCTTTATAGTTCGGGGATTTTTGTCCCCAGAAATACTATCAGAAAGTAATCATATATATAAAAAAGAGCGAGGCAGCACCTGGGGCTCAAAGGAGTAGGGCGTCAGCCCCATATGCCAGAGGTGGCAGGTTCAAACCTAGCCCCAGCCAAAAAAAAAAAAACACAGAGCAGTGGTTCACAAAGAGTGATCCTCCAGACCCTTTTAAGAGATCCCCAAGATCAAAACTATTTCCGTAATAATACCAAGATGATGTTTGCCTTTGATACTGTGGTTGAGATCTATGATGACTATAAAAACAATAGTGGATAAAACTGCTGGAACCTTAGCATGAATTAAGACAATGGCACCAAACTCTATTAATAGTTATTATATTATTGATTGGAACACACTTGAAGTTAAAGAAAGAAAAGTCAGTTTTACTTAAAAATATAGTTGATAAGGCAGTGAAATTATTAATTTATTAAATTATCCTTGTCTTTTAATATTCAGTGAAAAAATGGGAAAAGAACATTATCTGCTGTAAACCAAAGTAAGATATTCAAAAAAAAGCACTTTATGAATAAGATACTAGCTGAATGGACATTGTTTTCATGGAACACCATTTTTACTTGAAAGAAAAATTGCTAACTATATTTGTCTAGGTTTTAGTCTTTGGCAGACACTTTCTCAAACATGAGCCAGAAAACAATGACAGCATTTGTTGCCAGTATCAAATTTGCGTTTTCACACCAAGAACTAGGTATGTGCCAAACATATCTACTTCTGTGAGCTCAATAGCTTCTCAATACATCAAAATGATCTGATGAGGTTAGTAGTGATTTTAATAAATGTGGTCTTTGGTATGTGTATGACATAACGAAATCAATTAAAGAAGAGTTGCCTAACTCAGTGAATTTATATTTCCAAGTGACTAAAGCATGATGTTACAAAATTATGCATGGGCAAAAGATTAATTCAAAGTGTAAGAGAGACGAATGGACTTAAATCTGCCACAGCAGAGAAAATGTACTGATATAATTTCAGATTCCACACTGTAACTAACCTTTAAAAAAAGTATTTGTTGAGCTCTATTATAATATCAAATAAGATTACCCACAATAATCTGAAAGGGTATTAAAATATTCTTCCTCCAACTACATTATCTATGAGAATAGATTTTTTTCTTATACTTCAACCAAAACAACAGATTACAACAAAGTACATTATGAAAAAAAAGGGTGTCAGCCAGGCACAGTGGCTCATGCCTATAACCTCAGCACTCTGGAAGGCCAAAGCGGGAAGACTGCTTAAAGCTAGGAATTCAAGACTAGCCTAAGCAACAGCAAGCTCTGATACCTACAAAAAAAATAATGAAATTAGATGGGCATGGAGGCATGCACCTATAGTTCCAGCTACTTAGAAGGGTAAGGCAGGATGATCTCCTGAGCCCGGGAATTTGAAGTTGCCGTGAGCTATGATGATGCCACTGCACTTTAGCCCAGGCAACAGAGTGAGACTCTGTCCCCCCTACAAAAAAATGAAAAGGAAAAGAAAATATACTTGTCTTCTATTAAGCCAGACATTTAAAAGAAATTAGAAATTTGATGTCATTTGTCTCATTAAATTCGTTCTCAAAGATACATTTCCTTTAAAGAATGTTATTTATGTTAACATTCAATGGGTCACTTCAGTATTGTTAAATGAACTAAATTTTTTAATTTATCAGTTTTAATTTAAAAACTAAGAAAAATTTATAATTTATATCAATAGATATAATCAACCCATATTAACCTCTTTAGAGTTCTCAATAATTTCGAAGAGTGTCAGGGGGTTCTAACACCAAAAAGTTTGAAAAATACTGCAACAAAGAATAACCAAAACCAAAAACTGATTCTTTGAAAAGTCTAAAAAACAAATATAGCAAACACCTGGCAAGAACAACAAAAAAATACTGTAAGAGAAGGCACAAATAACTATGTTAAAAACAAAAAAGAGTTTCTCTACAAATCCTGTTGACATTACACATATAAGATTATTTCATGAACTTTTATTTCATGCTAATGAATTTCCAAATTTATTTAAATGCTAATAACTACAATTTGCCAAAAGAGGCAAGTTACAAAATATATATATAAACACATATATATTTTTATATAGTCTGATTTAGTTATTTTTTAAAAAATAAATATAAGCTTTCTCACAAAGAAAACTCCAGATCCAGATGGTTTTCCTAAAAACTAACCAACTCTTTAAGGAATAAGAGTTATATTATGCAAATTCTTCCAGACAAGAAAAAGTGGGAAAATTCCCCAGTTCATTTTATAAAGCTAGTATAACTTCAAGATAAAAACCATACAAAGGCATTATAAGAAAGAAAAATTACAGTTCAATTATACTCATGAACAAAGATGCAAAAATGCTGATCAAAATTTTAACAAACCAAATACAGCAATTTTTAAAAAGACCTTGTGGAGGGGAAAAAAAAACCATGGCAAAGTGGGTCATGAACAAGAAGTTAATTACAAGAATGCAAGATTGATAAAGCATTGAAAAGTAAATCAGTATATTTTACCACATTAACAGATTAAAGAAGAAAAAGCTTAGGGTCATCTCATTTGATACAATCAAAGTATTACATCCATTCAAGATACAAAGTCTTAGCATACCAGAAACAGAAGGGAACTTCCTTAATCTGATAAAAATATCTACAAAACACTACAGCAAACATCATACTTAATGGTCAAACAGTGAAAGTTTTCCCTTTGAGATCTGGAACAAGACAAGGATGTCCTCTATCATCACTTCTAGTCAGGAATGTACTGGAGGTCCTAGCCAGAAAAGTAAGGCAAGAGAAAGAAATAACAGGTATAAGGATTGGCAAGAAAGAAACAAAACTATTCACAAATGATACAATTGTGAATATAGAAAACGCAAAGTATCTACAGAAAAAGTGTTAGAAAAAAAGAGTTGAAAAGATTATGACGGTCAAAATCAACTGAATTTTCATGTAAAAAGCAAGTAGTTAGAAAATTAAACTTAAAAACCAAAGACACTATTTAAAATGGCCTCAAAATATGAAGTATCTAGCAATAAGTTTAATGAGAGATGTGTAATTCTTTACCCAGAAAATCACAAAACTTCACTGACACATATTAAAGTACTAAATAAATGAAAATATATGCAATCCTCATGATTTGGAACACTATTTTGTAAAGATATCAATTCATCTCAAACTGATTTAAGTCAAGGCAATCTCAATAAAAATCTCAACAGGACGATCAGTGACTATATGTAACTTGGCATATTAATGTTTAAATATATAAAGAAATGTAAAGGACCAATAGCCAAGACAGTCTTGAAAAAGATAAGTAATAAGAACCCAAATATATTATATTAGACAGTGGAATTTATAAAAACAAGCCAATGGAATAGAATAGAGATCAGACAAGGACACATATATGGATATCTGGTATGACACAGGTGACATAGCAAAACAGAGAAAAGATATTTTGCTTTATTTTCCCAATAAATAATGATGGAACAGAGAACTATCCATATGGGAACAAATAAAATCGAACCTATTCCTCAAACTATTCACAAAACTAAATTCTACCTAGCTGATGATTGAGTACATGAACAAATACAAAAAAAAAAATTTTTTTTTTTTTTTATTAAATATCCCGAGTGCTTACACTCAGGCTGGAGGGCTCAAACCAGGCCCAGGCCAGCTAAACAACAATGACAACTGCAACAAAAAAAATGGCCGGGCATTGTGGCCAGTGCCTATAGTCCCAGCTACTCGGAAGGCTGAGGCAAGATAATCACTTAAGCCCAAGAGTTTGATGTTACGGTGAGCTGTGGTGCCACGGTGCTCTACCCAGGGCAACATAGTGAGACTATCTCAAAATAAATAAATACATACATACATACATACATAATAAATGTCCCAAGTGGGATGTACCTTAAGGACAAGCAGCTTATTGTTAGTGGTTATTTTGGTACTATTACACTCAAAGTATATTTTATATATAATAATATAAAAAAAAAACAAACTGTAGTAATATCAGTAAGAAACAAAGATTAGTAGAGAGAGGAGACACTAATATATGAAATCAAAACTAAGTAAAAATTCTTTCCTGACATAGAAATATCACTAAGAACTCAATATTTTCTTTCACTGTTTTTAAAGATGTTTATTAATTCTGTGTATTCAAAAGGCCTAGAAACAATGAAAACTTGGTAATAATGAATGCCCCAAGTATCCAACATGTGGTTTCTAAATATTAATTCCCATTAAATTAAAAAAAATTCTTAAAAAATAGGTGATTCCAGTTCTGAGGTAGAAAATATAATCAGCCTGATACCTCTCTCAAATCCTAAAAGCAAAAAGCTATAAAAGAATACTAGAGTCACATTAGGACATAGGAGCCAAATGAAGAGGCTTATGCTGATCAAAGAAACAAGATTTGAGTATCATAAAGAATTACTGCAAAAGATTTAAACACATTAAAAATATGAAAATTTGGCTCAGCACCTATAGCTCAGCAGCTAGAGCACCAACCACATATACCAAGGCTGGCAGGTTTGAATCCAGCCCTAGCCTGCCAAACAACGACAACTACAACCAAAAACAATCGGGCGTTGTGGTGGGCACCTGTAGTCCCAGCTACTTGGGAGGTGGAGGCAAGAGAATCATTTGAGCCCAGGAGTTGGAAGTTGCCGTGAGCTGTGATGCCATAGCACTCTACCCAGGGCAACAGCTTGAGACTCTGTTTCAAAAAAAAAAAAAAAATTCCCCATTCTGTGATCCCAAAATGAAATGAAGAATCTAGTCAAAAAGTATCAATGATTATAAAAACCATTTTAAGTGTAAGGTAATGGACTGATCAGGCTGGTATCTACTATATCCACTGATCAATCTTAACATTTATTAAAAATGGAGTAACCACACTGATGTAACACAATATAAAATACAAAGCACCGCCCCACCAATGAAATACTCTTAGCAAAAAAACTAAACCTACCTCTAATTTAGCCTCTTTAATTATCAGTTTACACGAAATATGAGAGATGAAGGAATATAGTAAAGGACCATAGGATACGATCAGCAAAATACAAAATGTGAAAAATTTTACACAACATATGATCCGATTTCTTTAACAAGTAAACAGAGATTTAAACAAATAAACTGATACAGATTAAGAGAGACTAAAGACACATATCAAACAATGCAATATGCAGACCTTGTTTGGATTCTGAGGCAAACAACTTTTAAAACATTTAAGTTTTTTTAGATAATTAATAAAAATAGAAACAGATTGGAAGACAGTAAGAAATTATAATTAACTTCACTGGGTGGGATAATAGTCCGACCTGATAGAGATGCATAATGAAATTTAGTATTTAACTGGTAAAATTGTATCATGTCTGAGATTTACTATGAAATACTCCAGATTAACAAATTATTTATGCAAATAAAAATAAACAAACAGGGTGGGAATCAATTCTAGGTGAATTAACTCAAATTAAATATGAAAGCAAAACAAGCTTTTAAAAAGATAAACACAGATTACTTTCACGTTTCCTGAGTAAGGCAGGATTTACTAAACAAAATTCAGAAATCATTAAATATGTGTATACTGTATTATACCGTGTACTGTAAAGATTCTACTATTTTAAAGGTACTTACTGCTGGTAAAAGAGACTGCATATTTTGATTAGAATCTGCTATTGTAGCAAGGTATACCAAGTTTGTATGCAACATCTGCTGATACCTATTAAAACAAAACAAATATCAATTTAAAAAATAATTTTCCTCTTATCTGCCTACGTACCTACAACATTCTAACCATTACTAAAGTTTAATACAAGATTTGTTACCTGAATATCTATATCACTTCAATTTTTCCTATTTCCTCTGTAAAATAACCCCCAATGGTAAATACATTTAAAGATAATAATGAACACAGAAATCTGAGCATGTGTTAGACATTGTTATAATCATTTTATGTGTATGTATATTTCATTTCATTCTCAAACCAACACTATAAAGTAGGAGCTCTCTTTTCTGTTTTACAGATGAGGAAACTGAGCTTAAGTTTAGAAAGGTTGGTAACCTGTACAAGATTTCATAGCTAGTAAATGGAATAACTGATACATGTAATAGCTCCACACAGGCCTGCTTTTTTTTAAAAAAGGAACTAAAATAAAGGAATTCAACGAAATATGTTTATCCTCTTCTTTCTGCCATTTTCATTTTGTCAAAAATCTCAAATCTCAAGTACAGTCACAAAATGTTCTGCTAAAATGTAAGAAAGGATGTGAGAACCACACATTTTTTCCTTCTCATTGCTGCAGCAACAACCAACAACTGACGCCTGCTGTGTTTATGCTACCTATTAGTTCTCACTAAAAAGCAAAGACAATGAACACAGGTAATCTCCAATTATAGGAAAAAAACAATATGCTAAAACATAATAGAGATGGAAGAAATGATAGGACACCAACACTGCTAAAGGTTAACCTGAAGAAAATAAATTCTCATTATTGGCATGATGTAGTTTACTTACTGTAATCTTACTTATAAATTAATTTAGCTAAGTTCTCTTCACAATTTTAAAAATTAACTCAGACAAAACCATACTAAAATTAGTAGTAATCTAAATTACTAGGGGTGGGTATTAGTGCATATATACAGTAAGCTCCATAAATACAAACGTTAAAACCTGCATCAAATTATTAAGTCTGTCTTGAAATTTCTTTTACTAAAAACAGTAAACACAAATTAATTAAAAAATAAGTCAAAAGAACTTTATTCAGCTAAACAAAGTCTAACTCAGATCCCAAATGAAGTAATTTTTTAGATACCATGAAAAGAATTCTAGTGTATAATCTTTGCTACCATTTTTTCCTTGTTACAAACAACTGGTTTCACAGCTTTTTTCTTAACAGAAAAAAAAATTTTCTCACTGCCTTTAAAATAAAGCCTCATCATTTAACAAGGCTATACTTTTAACGTTCTTCTTCACATATATACTATGGTGCCAAATCAGGCATAAGTTTGATAATTTCCTTATATAAACCATGACAAATATTTAATTATTATATGTGTTGTACAGAATCATTCATAATGGTTAATTATGTTATTGAAATTCTTCAAACAGTACCAACAGGGACCACTAGTTGGAACAACTTTATTATTCTGCAGAGATCTTCAATGGAACTTAAGATATAGGGTTCCATATCTTACCATTTTTAAAAAACCAACTAGCTATTTCTCACTGGCATACAAATCCATTTCAATGTCTACTCCTTCAAGTTTTCCTTTTCTTCTCAGTATTAATTAATATGGTCCCATTATACACAGATATGAGATCTGTTGACCACTCCACGAAAAATAAAAATAACAAAGTGTACTAAAAAATACCGTTTATCCACGACCCTTCAAGAAAAAACTTTTGGTTATCATGCTAATTAGTACTTGATAAGCCAGTGGTAAACTACTATTAAATCTGCCACACTTAAGGTCTAACAAAGTCAAAGTAGATCTCTAAAGTCTCTTGTAGTTTTAATTATCTGTAAGTGCAGTATCTTTTATAAATTAGTTTAATTTTAAAACATGTCCTCAAACTCCTCCCAATCATCAAATCTTAATTTTTAATTTTGAAATAAATTTATAGAAAAGTTTCAGTAGTAAATAAAGTGCTACAGATCTTTCTTTCATATTCCCTAATCATTAACATTTACCACTTTTGTCTTACCATTCTGTCTCCAAATACCCACACCAAAGTACACATATACAACATTTATTTTTTTTGCAAAACCATAAGAGACTCAATTGTAGACATAATACTCCAATACTCCTACTACTTCAGTGTTGACTCTCCCAAAATAAGCCTATCCCCTTATATAACTATCAAAATAAGATACATTACGATTTAATCCAAGGAATCCATCCAAATTTCTCTTAACTGTCCTAATACCTCCAAATCATTTCCCTTAATATAAAGGGATAAGTAAAAGTGAAAAATTGTAATTGGACTTTTCTAATTTCAGTAAGTTTTCTCTTCCACAAAACTGCATTTTTTTTAGTATCCTCCAAATAAGCTTACTCTAAAACAATCCAAAGCTAAATAATAAACATTAATTAAAAAGTAGTAAATATTCATATTCTCTTAATGTTTGTGTATAGGTCACCTAAAAAGCTATCAGCAAATGTTCTATAAGAATCTAGACTAAGCTGAGACTACTGAAATGATAATAAAAAGTTTATTAAATTCAGATTTTCCGGCTCGGTGCCTGTGGCTCAAGCGGCTAAGGCATCAGCCACATACACTTAAGGTGGCGGGTTTGTATCCCCAGCCCGGGCCCGCCAAACAATGATGGCTGCAACCAAAAAATGGCCAGGTGTTGTGGCAGGCACCTGTAGTCCCAGCTACTTGGGAGGCTGAGGCAGGAGACTCGCTTGAGCCCAGGAGTTGGAGGTTGCTGTGAG
>CAUYTI010129701.1:0-14719 GCA_963575145.1 Galago senegalensis
TGTGGTCCCAGCTACTTGGGAGGCGGAGGCAAGAGACTCGCTTAAGCCCAGGAGTTGGAGGTTGCTGTGAGCTGTAATGCCACGGCACTCTACCCAGGGGGACGGCTTGAGGCTCTGTCTCAAAAAAAAAAAAAAAAAAAAGAATGGGGTAAACCCTGCTCCATGGTCTTGCTGGAAGAGTAATGAGCACACACCACAGGGGAGGTATGGTGCTAGGTGGACACTGCCACATGGGGGACGATTAACAGCCCATTGTTGCAGATGAGAAAATAGAGGCTCTGAGCAGAAAGCGCTTGTCTAAGGCTACATGGTGGATAAACGGTGATGCCATCAGTTCTCCAGTGACAGAGCTGAGGCAAACTGACATGTCTCAGCTCTCAATATGGATAAAGCACTTCATCTTTCTTTGGCCTCAGTTTTCTCATCTGAAAAATGGAGCTGATATATCCCACCTTCCAGCAATGTCGCAAGGACATGTGGAGATACCACCTGTGAGGGCCTGGCCCAGACACTGACAGCATGACCCTGTTGTTCTCAGAAGCCTCCTTAGCCCTGCTACCTCCCTAGCCCCTCTACTGCCCCCAAGCCAGACCCTGGCCCAGAGCTGACCTGTAGCACATTCCCTGCTCGGGGGTCAAGAATCCGAATCTTGCGGTCTTTACAGGTGGTGGCCAGCAGGCTGCCATTGGTGTTGAAGGACATGGAGAGGATCACATCTTGGTGACAGTTAATGGTCCTCACGGGGCTTACGATAACAGACTCCTTTGTATCCAGGTTCCAGACCATCACCTACATGGCAGAGAGCCATCTCTGAGCACAGTGGCCACCCTCTTCCCCTTGCCCCCACAGTCACATGCTGGCTGGGCTGCAGTGAAACACGGTATCCCCAGGAGGGAAGTGCAGCTGGCAGCCTGGACAAGAAGCCTGGGGTGGGAGGATGGATCTGTCAGCTGTGGCTGCACATGGCAAGAGGGGAAAGCCCAGAGTCAAGCTGTCCAGCAGGGAAAGGAAAACACCACCTGCCTTTGAGCAACTGAACATGCTGGGAGCACCCCAGTGAACCAGATAATCCAGGGGGTTTCAAATAATTATCATCAGCAGTTTCCAATTCACAAAGATAGAGAGGACTGCCATGGTAAACTGCACCGGCTATGCATTGCACAGCTCCAGGGAATCCGTTCCCATAGCCTGCGATGTCAATAGCGCCCTCTGGAGTTATCATAAAATAACTGGCACAAGCACATGCAGTGGCCTTGCAGAAACACCCTCCAGGAAAAGATTTAAAAACCACTTCTAAGCAGAAAGGGGTAGAAGCCACTTTTATCCATCACAGAGGGCCCTGAGGTGCCCTATAAAGTTGGCAGGAGCTGAAAAGCCATAGCAGTGGTCCCACCAACCCTATTTGTGTACAGATTGGGGAACTGAGGCCTGGAAAAGACAAGGGACTTTCCCAAGTCCTACTGCAAGTCAGGAGACTGGGCTGGATGAGACTATAGGCTCCTGTACATGAGTTCTGATCCATAGGCCCCACAGCCTAGGCAGGCAGTGAAGTTGGGGGCAGGTTAGGGGAAACTTCCTGTGCAGGACCAGCCTGTCTCCTCTAGGCAGACTGTAACAAGTTGAAGAGTGTCCCTCCAGACTCATGTCCACCTGTGACCTTATTTGGAAATAGGGTCTTTGCAGATGAAATTGCTTAAGGTGAGTTCACTATGGACGAAGGCAAGCTCTAAATCCAATGACAGGTGTCCTCACCGGAAGAGGAAAGAACACAGAGATACACGGGAGAAGGCTGCGTGAAGACAGGCTGGAGGGAAGCAGCTCCAAGCCAGGATGCCTGGAGCCACCAGAAGCTACAAGAGCATGGAAGGATTCTTCCCTAGAGCCCGTAGAGGGAGCTGACTCCCCCAACACCTTGATTTTAGATTTCTGGTTTCCAGAAATCTGTGAGAGAATAAATTTCTTTTGTCTTAAGCTACTCACTTTGCAGTAATTTCTT
This sequence comes from Galago senegalensis, assembly GCA_963575145.1. Classification (NCBI taxonomy): domain Eukaryota; kingdom Metazoa; phylum Chordata; class Mammalia; order Primates; family Galagidae; genus Galago; species Galago senegalensis. The sequence goes on from CAUYTI010129701.1 coordinate 1,997, forward strand.
AGAGCAGCTCCAGAAAATGAATATGTGGGCTCACCTTGTAGTCATAGCCGCAGCTGAAGAGGATGTTGGCAGCTGTGGGGTGCCATTCTACCAGGCCCACTCTGCGTGAGTGGCCCAGCAGCTCCTTCCTGTAGGCTGTGAGGTTCTTTGCCAGTAGTTGCTTGGGGATGCCCCAGATCTTAATCTAGCAGGGGAGACAGGGCCCAGGGGAGTGTTAGCCAGGGGCACTTTGGCACATATATGACAGTGACCCAGAGAAGGACCAGGGGAGCTCTCCATAGCCACCTCACACTCAGTGTGGGGGCAGCTGGGGACCCTCAGAGGGACAGGAAGGTCCTAGTCTGACTAGGGGCTAGCACTACCCAAAGATGAGCCTAGGCCTCAACATCTGCCCTTGGGGGATCTTTGACATCCTGACAGCCTAAGGTGGTAGGTAGGTGAGTGGGCTGCAGGCCTATCTTCTAGCCTAGAATATCCCTGAAAATAGGGTGATCTTGGCTTGGTGCCTGTAGCACAGTGGTTAGGGCACTGGCCACATGCACCGAGGCTGGCAGGTTCGAACCCAGCCTGGGCTAGCTAAACAACAATGACAACTGCAACAAAAAAAACAGGTGGGTGCTGTGGTGGGCACCTGTAGTCCCAGCTACTTGGGAGGCTGAGGCAAGAGAATCACTTAAGCCCAAGAGTTGGAGGTTGATGTGAGCTGTGACACCACTGCACTCTACTGAGGGTGACATGGTGACACTCTCAAAAAAAAAAAAAATAATAAGGTCATCTACTCTTCCTTGTCCCAAAGGCCCAGGGTGGAGCCTCAAAGGCCAGGATGAAGGATTTATATTGCATCCTCAGGGCACTAGGGAGCCAGAATAGTCTCTAGAGCAGGGCAGGGCAGGGCAGGGACAAGCTTCTTGGTTTGGAGGGGCAACTTGCATAGCCCGGAAGAGGAAAGACTAAAGGCCAGGAGGCTGGGCTGGATGGCGTTTAGTCCCTTTTCTCGTGGTGAGGGCCTGAGAGGAAGGGATGGGTCTTCCCAGAGTAGTGTTGCCTGCAGGTGGAAGGGGCTGCCGAGGTCCCAGTCATGGAGGTATACATGGAGGTAGAGGGAGATGCTATAGAGAGGGACAGAGCCCAGGGTGGCGCTGACTTGATGTTTCTTGTCCTGCAAGGTTCTCCGGCCCCATACATGCTGTTTCTCTTAGAGGAATACAGATCTTTCAGGTAAACAGCTTTGCTTTCAATTCAGCAAATATTTAGTTCCTGGTCTTCTTGGATTTAAAACCAGGAAACCAACCCAATGAGCATAGTGCCAGGCTCCAGAGAGATGGGTCTGGTGAGAGATGTTACTGCACAGATCTGGACCCTGGGTGAATGTCAGGGAAATGTCTGGGTGGTATAGGCATCAGCCCCATGTGGAAGCAGGGAAGACTGTCCACTCCCCAGGCCAGAAGGTCAATCCTACCCTCCAGGTCCTGGGGGTGAGGAGGAAGCTGCAGAGCACTTGACACAAATGAATTTACTCCATGAATTTATTTTGAGAGTGACAGGCTGCAGGGAGGAAAGGCACTGTCACTCCCAGCAATCTCAGTTGTCCCCTTCCCCTTTCCCCATGGCATCTGGGAAGGAACTGTGAATGGTTTTTCAAAAAGACCTTGAGGGATCATTCAAAGCAGGCCTGAAAGGGCAGGTACTATAAAAGTGGAGAAGTGTCAGATATGAGCTATCCTACCAGAGGCCCTACACTCACTGGAGACAGGGCCTGACTGCCCCTGAAATCACCTTGCAGGACATTGCCCTTTATTTCCTCAGCATCTCTTAAAAAGAAAGTGACCCAGATCCTCTTAGAATTCTCTCCCTTCCTTACCCAATGAACTGGTCAGCTGATTCAACAGTGAGGGTTCTGCAATACATTCTATTTCTCTTTTTTGCTTTGGCTGCCAGGCAGCTCTGAACTAAACCAGGTACTCAGCTGCTGCATAGCTGACATTTCTAGTATTTCCTCACTTCCTCCATCTGTGGCTATTCCTCTATAGGGAAGTGGCACAGCTCAGTGGAAAGAGAATGGGCTCTGGATTCAGGCCTCAGTCCAAAGCTTGACTCCACCTCCATAACTGGCTAACCTTGGGCAAATGGTTGCACCTCTCTGATCCTTAGAGTCTCCATCAGAAAAATATCCTACTTTGTGTGGTTTCTGGGAAAACAGAGTTAAATGATGAGTGTAACGACACTTGGGGACATAGTGGGGTCACAAGAAATGGTAATTATGACTTTTATTTTAGTCAGCTGTGTTTTTTTGTTTTAAGTCATATCCTCCATATTTTAAAAGTCAGTACAAAATGAATTAACACTAAACATTGTAGGGACAGGGAACTATGACCATGTATAGATCAGAAGCTCAAAAAAATATGGTAGAACTAAAGCTTTTGGCAAAGTTCTAGTGTCCTTATTCACATAAAGCTCTCGCTCTCATTCTTTTAAAGCTGACTTCCTTACTGTGTGAGGGTAAGTGGAACTAAATTTTCTGACCACAACAAAAATGCCCCTTATAGCATTTTATATATAATTCCCCCAAAGGATGGGCTGTGCTGCCCGAATATGAATTTCACTGGCTCTTCCTTAGACAGGTGAGAACTATCATACCCATAGAGAGGAGAGGTAGCTAAGTCCCACAGTGCTCAGAACTAACCAATGCAACCCGCCTCCTCAGCCTAACTTAACCCCCCATACACACACTCACAGTAACCTCTGAGCTGAAAGAGTTGGAGGCACCAGAGCTGAGTACAGGCACCAAGTACCTGCACTTCCACCCTGCTCTGCCCCAGTGCTACTCTTCAGGAAAGGGAAGAACTCACAGGCTGACACTCACCGTGGTGTCTTCAGAACAGGAGGCAATCTCAAAATCATCAAAGGGGTTCCACTTGACATCTAAGACGTTCCCTCTGTGCCCGCAGACCTTTGGGTAGTGGGGGTCCAACTTTCCTGTCTGTAAAACAGTGCCCAGGAGGGTTGAGGAGAAGACTAATTCAAATTTAGCATCTGGACAGTCACTCAGTAAGCAATCAGTGAATAAACAGGAAAATGTAAAAGACAGAATCGGGTGTGAATCTAGGGCTTCATATTAATTCCCCATATAATCCTAGGGGAGTTACTTCATTGCCCTGAGCCCCATGGCCCTCCTTGGTAAAATGGAGGCTAACACAGCTATTTTACAGGTTGGTGTGAGGATCCCAGGAGACTGAGGTATAGACAAGGTCAGGCACAGTGCCTCCCACATGGTATACGTTCAATAAAAGGGCACTTCCAGCATACACTGCTGGCGGGAATGCAACATGTGGCAACCTTTTTGGAAAACAATCTGGCAATTTCTCTTTTTTTTTGAGACAGAGCCTCAAGCTGTCCCCCTGGGTAGAGCAGCTCACAGCAACCTCCAACTCCTGGGCTCAAGCGAGTCTCCTGCCTCCACCTCCCAAGTAGCTGGGACCACAGGCACCCGCCACAACACCCGGCTATTTTTTGGTTGCAGCCGTTATTGTTTGGTGGGCCGGGCTGGATTCGAACCCACCACCGTGGGTGTACATGGCTGGCGCCTTAGCCACTTGAGCCACAGGCGCCGAGCCGGCAATTTCTCAAAAGGTTAAACACAGACCTATCATATGATCTAATAACTCTGTTCCTAGGTGTATCCCTAAGCATGATGGAGGACACCTGTAGTTCCAGCTACTTGGGAGACCTGGGCAGGAGGATCACTTGAGCCTCAGTTTGAGGCTGCAGTGAGGTATGATGACACCACTGTACTCTAGCCTGGGTGACAGAGTGATACTCTGTCTCAAAAGAAAAAGAAAGAAAGAAAAGAAAAGAAAAGAAAAGAAAGAAAGAAAGAAAGAAAGAAAGAAAGAAAGAAAGAAAGAAAGAAAGAAGAAAGAAAGGAAGAAAAAGAAAAATGAAAACATGAGCAAGCGTGAGACCCTGGACTCCTAAAATCCAGCTGGGCACTGTGGTGAGCACCTGTAATCCCAGGGGCTTCCAGGGGCTGAGGCAGCGGGATGCCCACAGCCTGAGTGTGAGGTTGCAGTGAGCTAAGACGCCACCGTACTCTGCTCAGGGCACAGAGTGGGACTCTGTCTCAACAAAAACAAAACAGAACTCGTTCATCAATGTTCACAACAGCATTATTCATAATGCCCCAAAGTGGAAACAACCCAAATGCCCATCAAGCGATGAATGGATATGCAGAATGTAGATATTCATACAATGGATAATCACCCAGCCGGAGAAAGGAATGAAGTACTGTCATGTGCTACAGCACGGACGAACCTGAAAACATTGCACTAAGTGAAGAAAGTCACACACAAAAGGCCAGACATCCCAGGATTCTGCCTGGATGAAGTGCCAGATGTGGTGTCATTGCTTGAGCAAATTAACACGTCCCCTGGTACTGCAGGTGCAGAAACCTGACTAATAAGCACAAAAACTCCAGAACAGGTAAATTCATGGTGACAGAAAGAAAATTAGTGGTGCCCAGGGCTGAGGAGAGGAGACAATGGGGGAGCGAATGCTAATGGGTGTGGGGTTTCTTTTTGGAGTGATAAAATTATTTTGAAATCAAGTGGCGGTGACAGTTGTACCACCCTGTCACAATACTAAGATCTGCTAAACTGTATACTTTTTAAAACAGTGAACTTTATGGTATGGGAACCATATCTCAATTAAAAATATAGGGCATTTCTCTCATTTTCCCCTCTTCCTATGGAGAATCCTGTATAGGCGTGGAGGGACATACATGTTCTATAGCACGTGACACACAGCCCTGAAGATACTTTTAACTCCCCCAACAGACTTGGGTTTCCAAGTGCAGTCACAGAAATATGGATGACAGTGACCAGCCCACTCATTTTGCATGTCACACTGCACAGCCCTGGCTGAACAGGGAGCAGGACCCCAGACCTTCTGCTTGCAAGGGCAGCCACCCTCCATATCCATCATCTGGGCTCAGGTTCTTGAGGCCACACACCAGGACACTCCCTAACCATTTTTTCTTTTTTTAAGACAGAGTCTTACTATGTCTCCCTCGGTAGAGTGCTGCAGTGTCACAGCTCACCGCAACCTCAAAATGTTGGGCTTACGTGATTCTCTTGCCTCAGCCTCCCAAGTAGCTGGGATTACAGGTGCCTGCCACAACGCCCAGCTATTTTTGGTGTTGTCATTGTTTTGTAGCTGGCCGGGCTGGGTTTGAACCCTCCAGCCCCCGTGTATGTGGCCGGCACTCTACCCACTGAGATACGGGGGCTGAGCCTCCCTAAAGGAGACAGCTGAGAAGAGAAGTGGCTCATCCACACATCCAGCAAACAGTCATGAGGTCCCAGGGGACAGGCACTATCTGAGGGCTGGATGCAAGGTGAACACAGAGTACAGTCCTTGACTTCTCACAATCAATCGTGTCAAGATTTTTCACAAAGGAACTTTCAAGAACAGAGTAGACTTAGGGAACACCCAGCCTCCTCTCCCTCCCTGCCTCCCCAACTCTGTGTCACAGCCCTGAGACCATGCCTGACCATAGCTGAGCAAAGGTGCAGGGGTGGTCCCTAAGCTTGCTTAATAAGGCTGTGAAGCAGGCAGCTAGTGTGAGAATGGACGCAGGGCTTCCCTGTCACCTCTGACAAACCCTGAGTTCTGGGGGTTTGTGCATGCATTTTAGTAGCTCAGCAAACAGGAGGGGGTCCTGGGCTCCCGTCTTGAAACACTCTGGCTCAATCCTGCTCTCTCCACTCAGGAAAAAGCTATTAGGCCTATCAGACACTGGGTCCCCCGCTGAGGGAAGAATGCTATTAAGGATGTTATTTAACAAACTTGAACAACAATAGTAGATTAGACGAAAACCTTGTTGCAATGTTGAACCTACTGAAGTTGATAATATATGGTGCTTACATAAGAGAATATTGTATTTTAGGAAACGTCTAAGTGTTTAGGGATAAAGGGCTAACTTGTATGTAACTTACCCTCAACTGGTTCAGGAAAAATTAAACACACACCTCCACATTCAGAGAAAGACTGAGAGAGCAGGAGAACAACAAAAAAGGAAAGGATGTGGACTTGCATCATTTGTTAGTGATTTGAGGTGGGGGGGGACAGTGCCATGCCATTTAAGTGGTCTGCCTCCCCTGCAGCTACAAGAAATGGGTCCTGGCCAGGGAAGAGAGGTGCATTCTCCCTGCCCTCTGTGCCAGCCGGGCAGCGCCTACAGCCAGGGCTGTGGAGGGAGAACACTGTCCTTACCCGCCCTGGTTCAGGTCTCCGTGAGACCATCGCTCCAGCCACATACCTCGCCTGGCCTCCAGGACATGCTGTACTCTCCTCATTGGGAGCTTCTGAAAACTAAAATCTGAGCATGGCGTATACCTGCTCAGATTTTGCAAACCTTTCTAAAAAGTGTAAATAATAATCTCTTCCTTGCAGGGCTGTCTTGAGGGTTAAATGGGATATTATGCGGGAAGAGCCTGAGAGTGAGGCGCTATGGGAAGTGCTCAATATCCGTAGCTATCGTTATGTGTATACATATGTGGGTGTGTACACGTGTATGTTTGTATATCAAAACTGAGAAAAAAACTGGGAGGAAATGCACCAAAATGTTAATCGTGGTTATATTTAGATGGTGGGATAAATGGATGGTTTTTGTCATCTTGTCTTTTTTTTAGCTATGTAAATTGTGGGATTAAAAAAAGGTGTTTAAAAACAAAACCACAGATTTTCTGAAAAGAAGGGTCCTTCCAGGATTAGACAAAATTCTGTTACAGAACTGCAGAGCTTAAAGGCTCCGAGACCAGAAGTGACAGCTGAGGTCTCATCCTGTCCCCGGGAGGCATCACTAATGGATCCCAGCACCCTTTCACTGACCTCAGACTTAGGAAAAAGTGGAATGGGGAGGGAACCTGCCCAGGGTCACTGTGGACATGAGGGGCAGAGTGGGCCTTGAGCCCAGGCCTCTGGCTCCTCCAGTGTGACTCTGTGGTGACTTACTATGCCCAAGAGAGCAGCAGCCCTCTCCGAGTCAGCTCCCCAGCCCCCTTCTTGCACACAGCCTTTTCCTTCTCTTGGGTCATTCTTGGGTAAAAGGGCACGAGCAGTACTGGCCTTTTGCCCCAGATTACTCTCAGGGCCTTTATCTCTACACTCTGACTCGAGGTCATGTCCCAATTTCCGCACCACAGTTTTCTCAGGAGGCACTGTCAGGCTGCCCTTGGGCTGCCCAGGAACCTTATTCAGACCACCTGCCTGGGGAGGGGGTGGCACAGAATCCTCTCTCAGCCCTGTCCAAGCAAAGGTCCCAGCCCTAGACAGCTTCTTTTCCTTCTCAGTGGACAAGGGACAGCTGCCACTTTCCTAACTCCCCTACCCCTGTTCTGCCCTGTATCTATGAAGGTTCACACTGAGCATTAGCAGACATCAGCCAGCTGGTGGGCTATTGACTGTGTTGCTAAAAGCCTGTCAGGGACATTTATCATCAGGAGACCATGTCTACCCTTCTGCCCATTAGGCCAGCACCCAGCCAGGGTCAGGCCTCTGATTTATGAGGAGCACAGGCTCTAAATCAGGGGACATACATCCACTCCCCTCACAGACCCCAGAGAACCCTGGCTTGGGCTGCTCAGTCTGTAGAAGCACAACTTCCAAGTCCCTGAAGGGCTACTCGGGGGGAGATGGAGTAGACAGAACAGTAAGATCTGAGGGCAGAGCCAGGTGGGTGGGGGCCGGATGGGAGAGGCTGTGAGGCCACTGTCATGACCCTCAGCACTCCAGGGGCTTCCTACTACCATGTCACAGTCGAGGCCTCAGATGAACCTTCCAACCAACAGCCCAGTGTGGAGGCTGAGAGGCAAGGAGGGATGGGCAGAGGTGGAAGCACCAAGTAGGACAGAAGAGAAGTGGGCAGCCTGACTCTGGCTTCTAGGACCTCAGTTCTCTATGCCTCAGTTTCTACATCTATGAAATGCCAATAGTAGTAGGGCTTCATTCACAGGGTGGGTGTGAAGATTAAACAAGTAAACATGTAAAGCACTTAACAGTGCCTGGCACATGGAAGTGCTCAATAAATTAGCCAATATAGTTTGTCGCAGCGAATCACAATCATCCAGTTTTTACTGTTGCTGGTATGTTCAGGGCCAGGGGATATACTCAACGGGAGGCCAAACTGTTCTGGGGGCCATTCTCATCACTTCCTACAGATCTCATGTACAGCTGTTCTGAGGGTGCCCTCAGTGTGTAAACTGATGGCTTGACTGTATCCTACTGGTAAACTCCCACTGTGGATCAGCCATGTTCCTACATCTATAGGAAACAGGTTTGTTATTTTATTTTATTTATTTTTTTGAGACAGAGTCTCCCTCTGTTGCTCTTGGTAGAGTGCTGTGATCACAGCAACCTCAAACTCTTGGGCTCAAGTGACTCTCTTGCTTCAGCCTCTCAAGTAGCTGGGACGACAGGGGCCTACCATATGACCTGCTAATTTTTCTATTTTTAGCAGAGAAGGGGTCTTGCTTTTGCTCAGGCTGGTCTCAAACTCCTGAATAGGTTTTTCAAAGTTCTTCTTTAGGGACCATAATTTAGGGAGTCATTTATGTGGCAGGCCCAGTGCTAGGTGCTTTACTCATAGTATTTGATTTTCCTTCCAACCTGTACCTAAGAAGAATCTCCATTCTCAAGGGCAGAAGCTGGGCATCAGAGGGGTTGACAATCATGCACTAAGGATGACACAGCTGGTCCATGGCAGAGCCAGGAAAATGGAATGTTTCCTTTCACAGCCTGGTCTGGGTCTGCCTCTTGCTGTTATCATCAGCATCACACAGGCCTTTCATCGAAGACTATGTTCCAGACTACACGTGGCATGCAGGCGGTGTCATGGATGGAGTATTCATAGTGCCTGGCCTACAGAAGCCTCCCACCTTAGGGAGGAGGCAGGATGTAATGTTCTCAGCTAAAGAGGTACAAAAAGGGCCTGAAAGATGAGTCAGAGAAGACTTCCTGGAGGAGGAGGCCTTTGAATTGGGCCTTAAAGAGAGGGAGACTTTGACCAGGCCAGGTGGAGGGGAGGCATTTCAAATCAGAAAAGCAGGGCCACAGGTAGGTTTTAAGTGGGGAGGACGCTAAAAGCATCTGGGGGAAGGTAAGCTAGAAGACAGGATGGGAGGGGAGGCAAGGCAAGCGGGGTGAGGCTATGGCATGGCGTCTACTCACCCTACCCAGGGCTTGGGGCTGGATCCTACAGAAAGATGAACAAATGGACCGATGAGCTACTTGGGAGGCTGAGCCAGGAGGAGCACATGAGCCCAAGAGTTTGAGGTTGTTGTGAGCCATGATGCCATGGCACTCTACCCAGGGCACAGAGTGAGACTCTGCCTTAAAACAAAAATAACCCCCAAATCCAACCCCCTCAAAGAAAAAAACCACATCAGTTGGGTGGCGCCTGTGGCTCAGTGGGTAGGGTGCCAGCCCCAGATACCGAGGGTGGCGGGTTCAAACCTGGCCCCAGCCAAACTGCAACAAAAAAATAGCTGGGCATTGTTGTGGGTGCCTGTACTCCCAGCTACTTGGGAGGTAGAGGCAAGAGAATCGCATATGCCCAGCAGTTGGAGGTTGCTGTGAGCTGTGACACCACAGCACTCTACCAAGGGTGATAAAGTGAGGCTCTGTCTCTACAAAAATAAATAAATAAATAAATAAAAAACCACATCAGTTAGGATGGGCCATGGAAGGCTCTGATGAGAAAGGTGGGACTTTAGCTGAAGCCAGTGGGAAGTCCTGGGAAGTGTCTGAGCAGGGAAGTGACGTGGCCAGACATGGGCTTGAGAAGGGCCAGTGTGGCCTTTAGGAGTGTAGCAGGGAAGTGCCCCTCCCTGCTGCTCCCAGGCACCTGGTGGCCATGGTGCCCATTCAGCCCCTCAGGCCCACGCCCAGAAATGTTCCAGGGCCACTCCAAGGGTTCTGTCTGTCCTTGCCTTCACTCCTCCCCGCCCTCCCCACCTCACAGCAAAGTCCATGCCCTTCACCCCCCGCCCCCCAGGGTGGCTCTGCTGCAGGCTGGGCCTTGTCCCAGAGACGCAGGGCAGGCCTCTCCCCACACTTCCCCTGCTGCCTTTGTTCCCTGAGCACAGTCCTGGGTGGCCAAGGCTATAGGTGCAGGTTGCGAAACTCACTACCAGCCTCCCTCCAACCAGCTTACCCTGGTCACAGAGGCAACAAGGAGGGACCCTAACTGTGGTGCCACTCCCTTTGGGACACCTAATATTGCCCTCTGCAGCCCAGCCCTTCTGAGAATAACTTCCTGGACTCTATGGCAAGGCCAGACATTGCCCAGCCCCAGCACTCTTTATATACTTCATTAAATAATTAGCTAGCTTGTCCTTTCCTTCATTCACACATCACTCGTTCACTGACACCTCTCTGTACCTGCCAATGTAATCCCCAGTAACCACAAAGGGGCCAATGTAAATCACAGCCCAACCTCAGAGAGCAAGAAAGGCCACCCCAGGCTGGGCTCCCATTCAGGCCCTTACCCTGCTGCTCAGGGTCTTTTGGAGAGTCATCTCTTGAGGCTTAGTAGCCTCATCCATACATGGGGTAATACTCCCTGCAAAAGGGGCTAATGTTCATAAGGCATCAGCACATGCTAAGGGCGTCCACAGGCCTGTCTGCACAGCACCACGGCATGATGCCGGCTGGCATGTACATTCCCCTTGCTCAGCCTCTCACACCTTAGCAATAATGTGGGCTGTGGTTTCTTAAGAAACATACCAACCAAATACAGCACGAAGACCTTGTCTGGATCTTAAGGCAAACAACCACACACAGAGAGGCATGTAGGAGGCAGCCAGGGACATTTTAACATGAATTGGGAATCAGATGACTAAGGAGCTACTATTAATGTTGTGATATTCATCTGGTATTGTGGTTATGTTGGGAAAAGTCCCAATTTTTTATAATTGTACCCTGCAGTGAATAGAAGTAAAATGACAAAATATCCAGAACTTGCTTTAAAATACTTAGGGGCAGGCTAGGTGCAATGGCTTACTTTGGGAAGCTGAGGTGGGAAGACTGCTTGAACCCAGCAGTTTGAGACCAGCCTGAGCAACATGGCAAGACCCTGTCTCTACACAAAATTTAAAAAGTTAGCTGAGTGTGGTGGCATGCACTTGTAGTCCCAGCTACTCAGGAAGCTGAGGCAGGAGGATCATTTGAACTCAGGAGTTCAAGGCTACAGTGAACTATGATCAAGCCACAGCATGGGTGACTTTGTCTCAAAAAGAGATAAAAAGAAAAAGAAAATACTTCAGGGACAAGAAGGGATGGATGAAGCAAGAGGGAAGACTCTTGATAATTGTAGAAACAGAGTATAGAAGAATTCGTTACACTGTTTTCATCGACTTTTGTGTTTGAGATTTTTTTCGTAAGTATAAAGCTGAACTAGATTAGAGCCTTACTACTGAAAATGTAGTTTGCAAACCAGCAACATCGGCAGCTCCTGGGAGTAGGGAAGTCACACTTAGCAAAACAAAAATGCAGGATGCCCAGTTAAATTCAAATTTCAGACAAATAACGAGGAATTTCTTTAGCATAAGTAGTTCCTATGCAATATTTTACTTGCACTAATAAATTATTCATAAAAATAGTTTGACAGTTTCTTATAAAATTAAACATACTACCTCATGACCCAGCAATTGCACTCATGGGCATTTATGCCAGAAAAACAAAGATTTATTTATGTTCACCCAAAAACCCATAAAGAACACTCTGGGAAGCTGAAGCTCGTGGATTGTCTGATCTTAGGAGCTCAAGACCAGCCTGAGCAAGAGTGAGATCCCCACTATTAAAAAAGAAAAACTAGTCGGCTTGTGGCAGGTGCCTGTAGTCCCAGCTTCTTAGGAGGCTGAGGCAAGAGGATTGTTTGAGCCCAAGGGTTTGAGGTTAGTGTGAACTATGATGCCACGGCACTCTACCCAGGACAACAGAGTGAGACTCTGTCTCCAAAAAAAACAAAACAAAGAAAACCCCAACCTGTACGCAAATGTTTATGGCAGCTTTAATCGTAATAGCACCAAACACAAAACAACCCAATGACTCTCAGAGTGTGAACGGTTACACAAACTGTGGTGCACCCATACTACGGAATACTGCTCACTATTAAAAAGGAACACACTAGAGACACACACAACAACCCGAATGAATCTCCAGAGAATTATGCTAAGAAAAATAAAGCCCAAAACGTTATCTATCGTACAGTTCCATTTATACAACATTCTTTAAATGACACAACTAAAGAAATGGGGAGCAAATTAGTGGTTGTTCAGGGTACAGCAGGGAGTGGGGCTGGAGGAAAGTGATGCTTGATTATATCGATGTCAATATCCTGGCTGCCATATTGTATGCAGGTCACTAGGAAAGTTTTGAGACAGACCGTGTTACAGTCCATTATTTCTCCTCCAAGAAACACAGACGACCACGTCCTTCCTGATTCATCCATGCAAGTTTCAACTTGCTTGGCGCATCAGTGTAGATGGGAGGGCTTCATTTATTTCCATCCGTGTGGATTTTACATTTCTTTTCTTTTTTTTTTTTTTGAGACAGAGCCTCAAGCTGTCCCCCTGGGTAGAGTGCCGTGGCATTACAGCTCACAGCAACCTCCAACTCCTGGGCTCAAGCGAGTCTCTTGCCTCAGCCTCCCAAGTAGCTGGGACC